>JAPMOB010250096.1:6013-17946 GCA_029875015.1 Lepomis gibbosus | reverse complement strand
ATAGAGGGGGGGGGTTGTTGCAAAGGTAAGGTGGCAGAGATTTACACCACAAGACACAACAAGAGACCAACTTGTTTCCATTAAACATTAGACACCCTTACTGTCTATCAGGGTAAACAAACACTTAACTATATAGATAAGCCTACTATGTTTTCTAACAACAAGTAACTTCAGTCAGTCATAATGTGGCTATTTAAGCATAATAATTGCTGAAAGTACTGTTTTTAAAGAGAAATAAAAAGTCCCTCATCATGAAGTGTTACTACAAAGTCCTCCTGTATTCCTAAGAGCACAACACATTCTTACCATAGATAAATGTTATCAGTGGAAACACTGCTGTACTAGCTAGCTGTACTGGAAGCTGTGAATTGAATCCTGATTCTTACATAAATAAATGTTTTCCCCCATCCTTAGAAGTTGTTTTGGAAACCCCCCAAAACTCACTCAGGTCTTACCTTCTTACTGGCTTTAGGAAAAGTCTGTGGTGTGGTGGTTGCTTTCTTGTTGTCCGGTGTCTTTGTCTCTTCCCCTTCACTTTCTGATGATTCACCATCTCTTTTTCTCTTTCCATTGGTACCTGCATCAAGCCAGAGAGAAAATAGGTACATGTGTTTATATTAAAGGAGAACAATTGTTACAGTGTTCCATAAACCTAAGATACATGAAATTACTCAACACTTAAAAAGACCAATAAAGGTGGGTAAAAAGCGAGAAGCATAACCTTTTTAAGTAATGGCTGTTTGAGGAATCCACCCAGTGTGCAGTTTACCCATTAATATATTTAATCTCCCTGTTAAATGGCCACATGTTGTTCGAGACGTACCATTTGTTGCGGGGGTGTTGGGTGCTGTGGCTGCTTTGCGTGGTGCTTCCTCCTCCTCTGATGAACTGTCTGAGGAGCTGCTGCTGCTCTCTTTAGGTGTAGCTGCGGAGGTAGTTTTGACTGTTGCAGCAGGTTTTACAGTACTTTTACTGGCCTCCTCTTCCTCTTCAGAGCTGCTGTCACTGGAGGAGGACTCTGCTGGCTTTGCTGGGGCCTTGGCGGCTGCCTTGGGTGTTGCTGCCTTGCCGTTGGTGACTGCAGGCTTAGCAGGGGTGGACTTGGTCTCCATCTCAGAATCAGAGCTTTCCGAGGAGTCAGAGCTGCTCTCCTCAGCTCTCTTTTTTGAAACTGCAGCTGCTGGCTTGGGTACTGGCACTGCCTTCTTGGGTTCCTCCTCGTCACTGGAGCTGTCATCACTGGTGTCTGCAGGAGCCTTGGTGACAGCAGGAGCGGGTTTACTGGCTGCTGCTGGAGCTTGTTTCTTGACTGCAGGTTTGGCAGCCTCATTCTCTGAGTCTGAGCTGTCGCTATCAGAATCTGAGCTGCTAGCTGCTGCTGCCCCAGGCTTTGCAGCAGGCTTTGCAAGTGGCTTTGCAGCAGGCTTTGAAGCCGGGGTAGCAGGTTTAGCTGCTGCTGCCTTGGCTTCCACCGGTTCTTCCTCATCCTCAGAGGAGTCAGATTCTGAGCTACTCTCTGCAGCAGCAGGCTTTGCAACAGGAGTAGCAGGCTTTGAGGCTGGCGTAGCAGCTTTAGCTGCTGCAGGTTTAGCCTTAACTGGTTCTTCATCTTCAGAAGAGGAGTCAGAGTCTGAGCTGCTCTCTGCTGCAGCAGCAGGCTTTGCAACTGTGGTAGAAGGCTTTGAAGCCGGGGTAGATGGTTTAGCTACTGCAGGTTTAGTCTTAGCTGGTTCCACCTCATCCTCAGAGGAGGAGTCGGAGTCTGAGCTGCTCTCTGCTGCTGCAGCAGGCTTTGCAACAGGAGTAGCAGGTTTTGAGGCTGGTGTAGCAGCTTTAGCTGCTGCAGGTTTTGCCTTAGCTGGTTCCTCCTCATCCTCAGAGGAGGAGTCAGAGTCTGAGCTGCTCTCCGCTGCTGCAGCAGGCTTTGCAACAGGGGTAGCAGGCTTTGAAGCCGGGGTAGCTGGTTTAGCCGCTGGCTTGGCTTTCACTGGCTCTTCCTCATCCTCAGAGGAGTCCTCTGAATCAGAGCTGCTCTCTGCTGCCTTGGCTGCAGGTTTAGAAGCAGCAGCAGGTGTCTTCGGGGCTGCAGTTTTAGTGGCAGGTTTTGCAGGAGCCTCATCTTCAGAGCTGCTATCTGATTCTGGGAGGAACGAAAAATATTTTGAGGAATTGCATAAAGACACACGAATGTACATTAAGATGCCAGTTTATTAGGCACATAACTAAAAAGTAATTCAGACTAATACAGCTACCCCGCAATAAATCCTAATTTCATGAATGTTATTATATTGAGAGTATTTGAAAGGTACCGATTTAACTTATGTAGGAGTTTGAGGTGCTGATAAATTGTACTGAGTTATAGTGAATGATATTTCTATTATTTTGTTCACCTCATTTATATCAGTGAGGGCAGGCTTACAAAAACACATTTCAATATAATGCAACAGCAATCAGCAGCACTAACAGTCCAGCTGCATGGCTTCATGAAGGTAATATTTATATCAGCACTGTTGTATTAGACTGCATTTAGCTAGGTGTACCTAATAAACTCCCCAGTGTATCTAACAAAGCAGGGGTAAGAATAGAAATTATATTTAAGTCATAATTGACTAAATCATGAATACTAGCCTTGACTAATTATTGCTTAATAATATTAAAGGAAACCTTATTTTTGTATTTAAATGGCTTTGGTTGTGTCATCACTGACACGGTTTTTGGTTTTGTGCTGGTACCTTGGCTGGTTCAGGCTTGTGCAGGACAGCTGACTCCCTTTTCAAACTCTTGATATTCTGTGTGGTGGTTAGTTTGTGATCTTTAAACGGCAACCAATCAACAACATCCATCTTTTCAATGTCAACCCACCTACATGCGAGTAAGGTTGATCCACGTCTAGCAATTCAATCTAACAACGCAGATTGCAAGGCTGGTGGCATCAGTGTTTTATCTCGTGGCGCTGTTTGTTCACTCATTTTAACTTCAGTCATGCATTTTTCGGCAGATGTTGCTTGTTTCTACCACACGTGTACTGCAAGGTGTTTGTTTTTTTGCGTGTGACATAGCTTGCTTGATAATGTCTGCTCACACTTCTTTAAAACAGCATATTATCGTAGACGATACATATTGCACACCCCTAAACAAGAACAATTTCACTTACAGAAATGCTGCATTCACATGCTCAAAGTCTGGTGTCTCTTACCTGAGCTTGAGGACTCGTCTTTTTTAGCAGGGGTAGTAGTCTTGGCAGGTGTGGGTTTAGCTGCGGGCTTCTTTGCAGTCTCCTCCTCCGAACTGGAATCCTCCTCTGAGGACTCTTGTTTAGCAGCTGCAACAGGTTTAGCTGGAGCTGTCTTAGCAGGAGTCATCTTCGGTGCAGGTTTCTTCACCTCCTCTTCCTCCTCTGAACTTGATGAGTCTGAGTCTTCTTTTTTAGCAGGTGCGGCCTTTGCTGGGGCAGGTTTGACTGGGGCTGCTTTAGCTGGGGTGACTTTGGCTGCAGGCTTCTTTGTCTCCTCTTCATCAGAATCTGGAAAAACGAGGACATGAAGAAAAACATTTTTCACATGTTCACAGGGATTGGATCACTCCAATTAGAAAATGACTGTCTGGGATTCTGATCGTTACCTGAGCTATCAGAGCTGGACTCCTGCTTCTTTGCAGCAGGTTTGGGCACACCAGGCTTGGCAGCAGCGGCCTTGACTGGTTTCGCTGTGAGGTTTACAGTGCTGTTAGACACACCATTAAAAATGCTGACACTTCCAAGCTGACAAAGGGGAGCATCTCTTACCAGCTACTTTGTTTTGTTTTTCCTCCTCACTGCTGTCATCACTGGTGTCAGAGGAGTCGCTGTCCTTGGCCTTGCTGACTGCTGGAGCTTTCTGGACTGAAGCAGGAGGTGGGACAGCACTGTATGCTCCTACCAAGACAAAAGAAGCTGATCATCATCACGACATAAAACACACGGCTTTGGTGCAATTATATGGAACCACTGTCGGGCTGTTATTGTGTAGTGTGTGGAAGCCACTGAGCATACAATATGGTAAACAAAACACACACACACCTGTTTTTGTTTTTTTGCTGGGTGGAGCCTCGTCTTCAGATGAAGAGTCTTCACTGCTCGATTCAGCAGCAGGTGCAGCAGCCTTCACTGGGGCGGGTTTGACCGGAGCCTATCAGGACATGTGAAATAATCAGGTGGTCTGCAGTATACTTTATCTACTGCACTCACCATTTGAGTAAGCTGTACATTATTTTAACTTCTAGAATAAAGATGAACAAAGATGTAATAAGATTAAGATATGGCCAGATTCTTTTAGCATACCTTGGCTGGTTCTTCATCTTCCGAATCTGAGGAACTCTCTTCACTGCTGCTCTCCTGCTTTTTCGTAGCGGCACCTTTAGCAGGAACAGCTGGTTTAGGTGTTGTGACTGCACCAGCCTTGGGTTCTGTTTTTAAATTAAGTAAATTTGACAAAACACACATCAGTTTAATTTTAGTTTACAATTAAAGACAGTTGCATTACACAATATTTTTGACCTGGCTACAAACTAACTTGGTGCAGCGGCTTTAGTGGGCTGCTCATCCTCAGAGTCAGATTCTTCACTGCTAGAGCTGCTGTCTTTCTTCCTCAAGCTGCCTGCAGCAGGCGGCTTCACAGGAGCCTACGTGCGGAAAATACATTTTAATAACAGCATAATCCCACAAACAGAGCCTGCATTGATTACTAGATCCAGGAATGAACGTTAAATTTGAATATTTCCTCCCTACCTTTGCAGGAGTCTTTGCAGGAGCCTTCTCCTCCTCTGAGTCACTGGAGTCTTCACTGCTGCTGGATGCAGCTTTTGCTGCTGCTGCTTTAGCAGGCGCCACTTTGGCTGCTAAAACAAACAGAAATCTGATAATGCTGGTTTCAGAATGGCACATTACTGACCAATCAATCAGCCTTATAAGTGCAGTGTCAAACAGTATATTGATATTACCTGCCGGGGCTGCTTTAGTTGGTTTTGCAACAGCTTCATCCTCGCTGCTCGACTCTTCGCTGCTGGAGCTCTCTGTACTGGTTTTTGCTTTCTTGGCTGATGGGCCGTTTGAAGCTTCAGCTTTGTTGGTAGGCGCTTTTCGTTTCTTGGTTTCAGGAGACCTAGAACGACCAAAAGTGATATTAAAAAAGTCTCTACGCTAAAATAGAACTTATTTGTCATTTATATAATAAATAGCATAAGAATTTATTTTTTTAAATGTTTAAATACATTTCTCTACCAAAGCTGAACAGAAGGGACAGTGCATACTGATGTCAACTAGAGACAAACGCTAGGGACAACAAATAAACCCTAGGACACTGGGGCAGCAGCAGTGGTCATTTTTTCCAAATTAATTTAGTTTTACAGGGAAATGCATATCACACTGACCTGCTGCTACAAAAGACTATGTTTGAAGATATTGACTTTAAAGTCCAAAAAAGCTTAAGAGTACATTTTTGCTTTGAGAGGTTCTGACTGAGACAACGTGTCTAACGTTACATGTTAACGTTACATTTGATAGGGGACAGAAAGGACTCACAAAGCTGGCATGGCGATATATTCAAAGTTGATTGCTATTAATAAACACTAGTTAAATAAAAGCGAGCTTTGAAATAGGAGCGAAAAAGACAATAAGCAACTCACTTCACCCAGAAGTTGTAGATGTCGATGAGGCTTTCTTCATTTTGATCCTGTGGAGTCTGCAGAGAAAAACGCGAGGCACTGACTTCAGTCAAACACTTCCAGCCTTTTTAAAGTTTGTAGAAAGTAACAATCATTTTCCTACATTTTAACACTGTGATTGTCATTCTCAATCTATCAGACGGAATGTTTATTAGCGCAGGAGAAAGAGGGGGCAGTTGAAATACAACTTGTCTGTGTGCCCCTACACGTGCTAACTTTGCCGGTGGCCTGAGGTCTGTGCACACAGCTAACATTGTACTGTATGGTTACTCCTCGTGCAGTCTGTCTTGACTTCACGTCAAAGCACCTGGAGACATACAGCACGCCCACCTAGCTGTCAACGACACAACGTGAGCCGCTTACCACTTTAGTCTGTTTCAGAAACTGCTGAGCCGCCTTGGTGAACTTGTTCTCCAGGAGAAAAGAATAAACGCATTTGTAAAGATCACTCGGTGTCGCGTTTTGCGCCGCCATCTTCACCACGATCCTTCTCGAAGGGAAGGAAGTGAACGGAACCGTCACTTGTGGGCATGTGCGCAGGCGCATAATGACGACGTCAGCATGCACTTCATAGGTTACTTTTCCCTGAAGCTAATTGCTAAATAAATTGCTAATTAAATCACACGACATTTTAAACACCGTTCCTTCCCCCTTTCTCCTTATTTTTAATATTCAAATAGCCATGTCGTGGTTAACAAGGCGCATGATTTATACGTCATCTCCGAGGACCCTTCCTGTCCCTCGTGTCATAACATGGTCGTCTTTGAACTGAGTAACCTGGCAATGACACTAGCCCAGTGCCGACTGAATTAAAAGTGTGAATCGAGGATTTCTTCGCCGGAGCCATGCCTCGCTACGAGCTGGCCCTGATCTTGAAGGCGATGCAGCGGCCGGAGACAGCGGCTGCTCTCCGGCGGACAGTGGAGACTTTGATGGAGCGGGGCGCGGTGGTGAGGGACCTGGAGAACCTGGGAGAGAGACTGCTGCCCTACAAGATAACCAAGCACAATCACAAACACAACCGGGGGGCATACTTTCTGGTCGACTTCTACGCAGCCCCCAGCATCGTCACAGGCTTACTGGATCACCTGCACCGTGATGTGGACGTGGTGAGGCCCACCGTGCTGAAGAAGGACGCCGAAGCTCCCAGCAGTAGCTGCTGTGGCCCTCAACAGTGATTGGATGTAAGGCAGATGTGAATAAAGCAAGTACTAACCATGCATCTGTTTAAAAAATTGAGACCCACAGCAGCAGGGATGTTTTCATCCACACCTGTGTGCACCAGTCGCCAAAAAGTTGGGACTCTTATGTGTCTACACACAGTTCCATGCATGGATTTGGGGCTGCATCTAAGCAATGCTTTCATCATTTATTATTATTAGTCTGCTGAATGAGTCCATTAATTTGATTTAGGCTAGTCTAATGTGAATGACATGCCTATCACAGGTTAAGATAGAGCCACAGTATTTAATAAACACATTACATTTGTGAAGCTGCTACATCTGAGATTTATAATTGATTAAAAACAAAGACTTTTGGAGTCCATATATTTTCTGTCAATGGACTAACCAATTACTTGACAAATAATTTCAGTGCAACCTGGGTTAATAAGGGGCAATGCATAACAAGGGCCTAAACCCCTACATATATTTTACTTTTTTTCTTGGCAGATTTATGGATCCGTTACGGATTATAGGCTACTAGGCACCAGGGCCGTACAGCCGTAAGATTTTTAGCGAATAGTAGATTTGAAAAAGTGAAATTGCTTCATTTCCATGTAATCAATCATCAATTAAGATGTTGCTCACAATAAGAGCTGCCCAAAATCTATAAAAGCAAATTCCCAGGTTGTTAAATTAAAACTCAATTAAACCTTTAAGAATCGCTGTGAAAATGCAACAAATATGTGCATCAATACTGGTATTGGTTGACATGGGTGGGCACACGCACAACAATGTAAGATTTAAAAGTGGTGGCTATGTTGCAGATAATGAGTCAATTGTTACTGTACATGCTTTAAGGAGACAATGTGAATGATTAAGAGTGCACTCAGGTCGAACAAATGATAACAAACAAGGTGTTACATGACTTGACAAGATGACAAGAGGCGATATGCTTAAGATGTTTGCTATTACATCTTAACTGTACCCACCATTGTTTAAGATATTTTTTCTTTGTCAAGGGCAATAAGTCTGTTCATGTGGAAAATTTAGTATAGTCAGACCAATATGTTGGCATGACATATATAATTCCTTATTTGGCTTATAGCACATATATCAGTATATTGGTACTGGCTAATTAACAAGAACTCGCAGTACAGAAATGCCAAAAAACATGTTAATTTAGAAACAATGTTGCTATTACATAGTTTGTCCACCAGAAAGCACTGTTATGGTAAAATGTCATGCTCTGTACTTCACTTTGTCACAGTTTTTTTTTAAAGAAACTGTTGTGGATCTTTATTAAAAAAAAAGGTACTGGATTGTGTTTAAGATTTAAAAACAGAAGTTGAAACATCATTATTGGGTTTTTATTTCAAACTCTGAAATATTGATATTGGTATCATCTTCAAAAATACAGGCTCTAAAATGTGGTCAGTGAACCTTACAGTTATGTGTTTAAACATGTTCATGAAGTTAGTACTTCCTACTAACTTTCTGTTTATAGAGATCACACTGTGCCATAACTTGAACCCTGTGTAATGTTGTTCTCTTTTTGTTTTACAGGTTTTCACAGCTCAAATCCAGAAGATGTGCAGTGTGATGCTTCCCTCTTTGAACTTTCCCATAGTTGTCGACCTACATTTGGATGTTATGTCATAATAAACTTGTTGTTTTTCTATCTTAGTTGCAGGTTGTTCTTCTTGGCGTTGAATTAAAACATTTTATACATTGCGCTCCACATGTTCAGTGAAGGGATGGCAATTTCAGTTCTTTTTTCATTCTGGACCTAGATGATGTTTATGTGGTTTGGAAATGTTTATGTCATTGAGTAGCCAGCCACACTTGATCACTATCTTCTGAGAAAACTCTGTAAGTTATAAACAACTATGACAGTGCCACTGAGCTTGAAAACGCGAGTAAGGTGTTATCATTGGATCAAATAAAATAACTTTGCATGATTATTACAGATAATGGTTACCAATATTATTCAGGGACTCTCACAAGCTTGTTGATCTTACTTTGCACAAATGGCATTTATGTTTACTTTTACTTAGTCCACCTTTGCTTGACCATGCTTAATCCACACTGCCGTGTGTAAGGGCAGAAAATCCTTACACTGTGGAAACCTTTAACTCGTAATATTAGTAGTAATAGAAGTACATACATAAAAGATTATTTTTTCTGCCATTACACACACATACAGTAATAACATCATGCAGTTGTGGACTAGGGGTAACAAAAACTCATTTTAACTATTTGAATTCTGCGGGAGGAAATTACCATTTAATCTTGTCTTTCAAACGACTTCAAAAAAGCCACTACTCGAATTTATGGTCGGTGAAATAATCCCAGTGTACAGTGTAGAAACATAAAGCTGTAGTAAAATGAACCCACATGTTTCCACCGAACATCCACTGATACAGCCACTAAGAAAACACGTGTGTGTTAATTAGGTATGCTGTGTTGTTTGAAATGCGTTTTGAAAAACTCCTGATCTTAGATCACAGGTAGTCACATGTCTCTAGTCAGCTGACGATGAGGCATCATAAAGCCATAGCCAAGCCTCCCACCCCCACCCTTCACTGCAGTGCTCATCATTCTCCGGTCTCCTTCGCACACCACTGAGAAATAAACAGACAGCAGGGAAACAACGAAGTCATGCTTCTCCTTACTCTGCTTTTCGTGTCTTCAGGTAATCAACACGCCAAGGAAGAATTGAGGTTGATTTGTATGTCTTTGGTGATATGATCCAGACAGTTGTCAAAGGCTGTGGTTGTGTAACGTTAACTAAGTGCGTTTGAACCTGAAGCGGAAGCGTTTTCATACAATTTAGCGTTAGCTTTGGTAAACATGATCAAATCGACTTTGGTAACCGCTGGCATATGCTAGAAACTGTTATATACCGCAATCGCGCGTTTTTCCGTTTCATTAACTACACATTTGCTAAATCTTTAAAGGCTTCATGTTACGTGAATCTTGACCGTTTACCTTTGAAATTTAAAGACTACTATTGGCCCGCACAGGTCGTAACAGCTCGGCTACCATTAGCACGTCGGCTAACGTTAGCTAAATACTGCTACAACGTGAGCCTACAATTACAAAGTTTAATTTAATAGCCTTACGTCAGTATTTATTTGTTCTTGTAGAAGTGTATGAACATCGCTATGAAGATACTTGAGCAGTTAACTAAGTAATATGTTGATATAATTTGTTCGTGTTTTCTCCTTAAACCTGGCTAAGTTAATCCGCCCTAACGTTACCTGCTCTGACCAGCAACGTACGTTAACGTTACTAACGTTATATGTGCTGCTTTGTTGAACCCTGGTTTAGTTTTACGAGGAAGTTTAACGTTAGATGGACTTCTCTAAACCAGCGACTCTCATTTCAGCTTTTTCCCTCAAATGTCAGTAGCTTTCGGTTTTCGTTCCTATTGATCTGATACCTGTTTTTGTTGTCTGGTGCTCTTTCCCCATATAGCCTAGGTAACGTTAGCTTATCGACATGTTCAGACACAACTAGGTCAATGGAAATTAATCAACAGAAGTTATTGCCGCAATGAAACTGATTAACTAACAGACAGCCAGGGTATTTATTCAATTACACAGTGGTGGCTTTGCCTTGAGGCATTTCAAATATTCAACTTAAATGAATGTAATTTTTGCTTGAGTCCAAGCTGTGTTTTCTAGCAGTCTATTGGTTTCTTCAAGTGATGTGCTTTGTGCATTTGGTGCTTATCTTCAGTCTGACTTGTGGTTAAGAAATACTTTTATGTAATCTCGTTTTGCTTGCTGCAGACATTCCTCAAAGGTCCATGTCATCAGCTTAGGCCTCAGTATTGTTCGACTAGTTTTAAGGATCCTTTCTACCACACTCTGGTCGTTGGCTGTGTAGCCTGCAACACTGAAACGGTCTCAGAGGTCAGACTTGCTGCTGTTGAACAACGTAATCTGAATCCTATTAAAAATCACTGTCATGTGATGATTATTCACTCACAATTTTGATGAGTTTTCTGTTTCAGAATCAGTCACAGCATGTCAAATATAGGCTGACTTCTCATAAAACGTGTATTATTTGTCTGAACCGGCTGTCTGTTTTTTCTGCTGTGGGTTTTTTGTGTTTTGTTTCTTTTACTGTATGTATTGCTGTGTAGCTGTAAACCGTTCAATACTTGTACACACATGTCCTTCTCATTGGTACAGTGTGTCTACTTGAGAAAAACTTGTTGTTTTTGTCTGACTGCTCATGTGACTCCAGTGGAAGGTGGGAGTTCCCTGCCTGCACTGTGACTCCTGGTATGGCTGAACGGGTCTCCAGTGGTGTAAAGTCATGGGTGATTTGAAGGCTTGTTGGTGCGGCCTGACCTGCAGTGCCAATTCTCGGCCGTTATCACTAGTAGCAACTCATTGGACTTGGTAACTTTTACATACTGTTCAGTTTATATTTGGAGTAAACTGATTTTGGTTAAGTGTGTGTGTGGGGGGGTCCCTTTCTTTTTTAAAAGACATGTTCAGCTTAACAGCATTTAGTCATCATTCTGATGACTTTTCTTCAGAGAAGTAGAGAGAGTATCTGCTTTTTTTTTCATACCGGTCTTAAGAAAACAGGAACCAATACTGCAGTCTGCGGTGCTTTCCCACATCACTTTTTTTCAGTTCAGTAAACTGTGAACAATAACCTCTTTTTTTGCGTTTACCCAAAATATTTTCATTATAGGCTATGCATAACCACTAAGGGTGTCCGCGGGGTCTTAAAAACACTTACAAGGTGATGAATCAATTTTGCGCAAATTAAGGCCATTAAAAAGTATTAATCGCCATTTGACAAGGTATTACATTTTAAAGATTTTTTTTTTCCAATGTGAAAATCCTGTTTGTCCAAAAGTTTGTTTGCTAAAAGTGTTGATGAACGTAGGCCCTATTTATTTAACGCATAGCCAAAAATACCGCTAGACAGGAGAGAGTAGCGACTGTGATTTGTTTTATTGAAACACATTACACTTTTCAAAAGCCGATGCTCTGGTCATAGTCAGTTTCTGTGAACAGATCAATCACAGCCTGGATAGAGCTGGAT
>JAPMOB010250095.1:0-17834 GCA_029875015.1 Lepomis gibbosus | reverse complement strand
ACTAAAAGGGGAAATGCCCTTCAGAGCAAGTAAAACGTTACATCCGTACATTGCGTTAACATACATCTGCTCCCCATGTTTTTCTGGTGCTTTCTGTGTAATGTAGCAGCTTGTCAGCTTTCTTGAGGTGCGCATGTCCTCTTAAAGGTGTAATAAAGACTGTAAGGGGTAAAAATGGACAGTAATGGGTATCAAAATGCATTTCAAATTTGATTAATCGTTAGTTTGAATTGGTTGGCATTTGGGTGAAAAGCTAGACAAGGAAAAATGGAGTCTTCTAAAAATAGAAATTGTAACAAAAGTTGACAAAGGCATCAATGAAGCACAGTTAGCAGTGACAAACAACACTTACCACATTGCGCACAAGAAAACATGATGACAAATGTCTACTCAGGGATACGTAAATAACGTCCAACAATGTGGACATGGAGAATCACTAGAGGCCCGATTTACTAACATCCCAAATAAAGAGTACTAAATTGCATGTGCATCCTAAAATATAACACATGCCATTTTAGTACCTATTATAGGTGATTTACTAAGAATTATTACGTAGATGATAACAGGAGCAAACACAATGGAGGTGGCAGTATTTAAATGAGGGTTTTGCGTGTTTTAATGATTTCCGACATGGAAAGTGGGGAGGGAATGCAGCCACTGTAGAAAAATCTTTGTTTGTTTCATTCAGTGCGTCCCCAGTATGTGGAAATCGTATGTACCTGCCCATCCTACCTGAGATTGCACTAAGTACTTGGGACAGCACACTTAAAAAACTGCTTTGAGAAACTCTAGCAGAAACAGTTACATTATGCTGGAATGACCCAGCCATGAGGAAATGCCAGCAGGGAACAATCACCAGCCGTCCGCACCGTGCCCGGTCGCTCCCTCATCTCCTGTCCGGTGCACTGTGAACAGTTGGTGATCGTTCCCTCTGACTGGATGAATTTTGCACGTGACACGTGCACTACTGCAGCGGGAGCTCTCCGCAGCACCACACAACTTTCTAAACTCTTCCATCATACGGAGAAAAGAACTCAGGTCGAAACGAAATACAAAAAACAATTTAATTCATGTAGTTAATCAAATAAATAAAATAAAATAATTTTATTTCTATATATTGGATATAGAATAATATTATCTAATATTGTTAATTTCTCTACGTTTTCTTTCATTAGGGCAGTGTCTCCTTCTGGCAACAATAAAAGAAGCAATCTCTGGCAACACTTGGAGGTTTGCACCTTCCATTCAAACGGATTAAATACAGATGCTGTTGCACTCACATGAAATTGTGTTTAGGCTTGGTAGATCACATTGCGTGTAGTAAATAAATGTATTTGCATGTTTCCCTCCCGCTACTTTGTACAATAAAATTGAAAAGTCCCAAACTGCATATTCATTAAGGCAAAAGTACTTATATAACAGGCGCTATCTTGAACTTTTTAGACACCGTTAGTAGATCAGCTTACGTGTTAATTTGATGGTGATATCAAGTTTGCACACATTTGTACTCACGCAAACCTTTAGTAAAGCTGGCCCTAAGTGCTCACTTAGACTATGTGTGGTTTGATTTCTAGACTCAATACAATATTAACTTTCAGGTAATGGCAGAAACACTTTTTGCAGTGCAGCATCTTCCACTGAATAACTGAACATGAGAATTATCACTACAGAATGAGGTGGAGGTGTGTTGCCAGGACAACAGGTAAATCATTTATTTTTGAAGGTCGAAGCGGAAAGTTGTGAAAATCAACATGTTAGTATGTCACTGCTCCCACACCAATGACACATAATGCAGTACATTAACACATTCACAGGTTCAATGAATTTTCTTTTCCCACTTTTTGCACAGCTAACAGTTTAGCTGTGATTTAATGTTCTTAAGGTAAAATAATAAAAAAAGTACATCATTACTTTCTTAGTTAATTTCAGATGCATTTTTAATATAAACTCCACATGCCCCTGTTGCACATACTCCTCCAACATGAGCCTTTTTTCTACAAATGTTGTGTTGAATAAACAAAACAAAACCTACATGGAAATTCATTAGGCCAGTAAGCCTGTCCATGCATCTCTTAAACCAAAACATTAATCAGGACTGATGAGGGGTTTACAGCTACCTGTTTTCCCAACATATTGGCTCAATGCTGCCAGCTCCTGTCATGGCTATTGTATGTGTGTTTGCAGTAATTGCGGCAGCCTTTTAAAAGTGTGCTGTCTTTATCCAACTTACTCAGAAATTGCCAACAAATTGTACAAACACTATGAGATTGAATAATCGTTTTCTACTCAAGGTAACCACTGCTTTCAGAGCAAAGATTTTGCATAATTTAAAGTGCCTGCCAGCATGTTTCTGCTCCAAACAGCTGTTTTAGTTGCCGCATCCCTAACGAGCTCCGAAGAGGCGTTGTTGGATTGTGGTGGGAAAATTAGAAGAAAGTCAACCAGTTGGAGAGTGGTGAGGAAAAGATGATATGCTCATCACTGAGTGAGAAATAAAGCTGCTTTGCTTTTGGTGTCTGCTCCAGACTTACCAATCAAGTGGCCCTAATAAACCAGTCAGCCCTGGCAGATACTTGTTTGATGAATTTGGTAAATTTCTAAATTGCCTCTATTTTTATTTTACCTTGTCTATGTTGATTCCAAGTATTCTTTCATTTAATTTTGTACTCCTAAATGTGCACTGTTTGATAAGATGAATATATCGGTGACATCATCATATGTGCCTACTAGAAAGCAACCACAGTATAAAACCAACAGTAGAGTAGCCTATGGCAAGCACATTAACAACTCGCCAGACATATTCACATTTAGCACTTGCTATGCTGTATTCAAACCAATGTAATTCAGGTAAAATAATAATGTATAATAAATAAGTCTGTGAAAAATCATACAAATTCAGCCTATCCTACTACCAAGACCACATCCAGCCAAACTCCCACTACACCTGCTGAAGGACAACACAGCCCGTTCCTCGAGGACTTTCCCCCCTCTCAACCAGCCTGGTGCAGACTCTAATCCCCCGCCTGTACCAACTAGCTGCCTCCATACACACATCCCAAGCCAAGACACCAGTCACACCCCTGCACCTGTCCAGGGCCCAACCTCTAGCCATCTCCCAGCCAGGAGCTCCAGACCTGAAACCACCACAACAGCTCCACATCCAGACCCGACAGTTGAGTCTGAACAAACACACACAGGCAGAAGGGCTGACATTATCCTCCTCATGGACTCTAATTGGAAGTTCCTGGATGAAAAGACCTTATTCCCAAGGCACAGAACGGAGACAATCTGGTGCCCCAACACCAGGAGAGCCCTGGAGCTGTTAACAGTGCCTGAGCTAGGCTCACCTAGCCACATCATCATCCATACAGGCACCAACGACATAAGGTCCCACCAAGACAGACTGGCAGACTCTCTGAGGAGAATCATTGAGCAAGCCTCCATCAATTTCCCTACCAGCAAGATAGTCATATCCACACTGCACAGGAGAGACTTCCACCTAGGGCTGGGTATCGTTGAAAGATTTTCGATATTGATACTAATACGATACCTCAACTTCGATACCAGTTCCTGAACGATACCTTTTTTGAAACCAATTTTATTCTCAACAAATGGAGAACCATTGTTGTTTGTATAAAGGAACTTAAAATTATTTAAAAAATATTATCAGTTAAGTTAATTTAGTTCATTTTAATAATTGTTCCTTTGAAAAATGCTACTGCTTGTCAAAACCAAGACATATTTTCAATGTAGCATAGGCCGATATTGTGTTTTTGTTGTATTTATTCCTCTTTCTTTAGTTTTTATAATTTAATTTTATTGTTTATTAATTATTGATTTTTTATTTTTTATATGTGAATTTGTGCTCTTGCAACATTGCAACCTAAACATTCATGGCAATAGGCCTGAGAGAAAGAGAGAGAAATCTCTCATCTCATGGAAACAAGTTTCTGCCACTACACTAGAGGAAGAGGTGGCCAGGCAACAACTATCACAATGGAAAGTAAACTCTTTAATCCACAAAGTTGCAGACATCAGCCCAAGGATCAGTATGTGATGTCACCGTCACAGGGAAGCGCTTCCGCCGGCTGCACATACAGGTGCGGCGGTGGCGTTACTTACTGATCCTTGGGAAAATGTAGCGTGTGTGGAAGCTACCACGCTACTCTGTCAATAAGTGCTTTGATTTAATTCAGAAAACAGCGACGCTGCCACCAAGCTTCTGAGAAATGTAGTTAACTAGTAACGGTGTTACTTGTAGCGACGCTACTGCCCAACACTGCTCGTACAATGGGCGTGTTGAAGCAGGCTCGGTGGCAGTAGGGCGCAGAGACGATGACTGCACCGGCTCTGTCTTGTTGCAGCAAAGACGGAGCGACATTCTGCTCTTAAGTTTATTTCACGCACAGTCAAGGGCTTCACCAGGTTTGTTGTGTCACCACTCTTGGAAGCAGTTATCTTACGTCGCAAATATTGCATCACGTGCTGTTGCATCAAGCCACACTTTTGATTTTCTTCATGTCTTTTACATCCACGAGCCATGTCTCGAAAGACAAGGCATTTTTTGACATTCGGTGGTATTGAGGCAGTTCGGTCGGTGCCTAAAAAGCATTAATTTACCCAGCCCTACTTCCACCCCCACACCATTGACAGAGTGAATATCAGCCTCTCCAGGAACTGTGCCCTCAAACCCAACCTGTTCTTGGCCCACCACCCGACCCTCCACCTGAACGGCCTGTATCATAACATACGCCTATACAGAAATGCAGTCCCCACCCCAGACCTCCAAGACCATCCAGAACTCCACCATGCATCCACCCCAGGCTGGCAGAGAGGACAGCCAGGTCACCAAATCTACCGTGTCAGCAACATCACAACCCACAGCCCACTTCACAGCCAACACAACACTGGCCTCTGATACCCAGCCAGAAAGCCCCCCAGTCTGAAGGTCCTATACCCCACCTCATCCCAACAGCAGAACCAAGACTACAGGAGCAGCAGCCAGCTGGTCCTGAGGCTCCCTGCAGTAACAAGACCCCAACAGCCTCAGGACAGCAACGACAACTCAAGCAGACCAAACCAAATTATCAACATGCAGAGAGCAGGAACATTAAAGTGGGAGGGAAAATAGGTACAGTTTGACATGTACCAACAAGTTATGAATGAGTTCTATTTGAGGAACTCATTCATAACTTGTTGTAACCATGGAGAGATTGAGACCTCTACTTTTGTCTCTCTTTCAATTTACTCTTCCTCCATTGGTCGGTCTTACTAACTCAATGAGACTCAAACTCAGTTATTCTCTCTTTTATGTACAGTATATCTCTCATGGCCTATGATCACAGCAAAAGAGCCTTTACTTCTCTGTCTGTGAGTTTCTCAGTTCTATCTTACTTTTCTCCTCTCTGTTTTCTTTCTGTCCTATTGGGCATTATTTTCTCTTCCCACCGAACTCTTGTCAGCCTTTCTCCTCCTGTCTCCGTTTCAACTCAGTTTCTGTTTTTATCTAACACACTTGTTCTGTCTGTCTCACACTCTCTTTTTGTCCATCTCAGTTTTCATTCTTTTCATTTCTTCACATTTTCCAATCTTCATCTTCACAGTTTCTCTCTTGCTTTGCCTCAGGCCACTGTTTATATATATTGTCAGCATCATCACACTATATCAATGACTTATAGTACACCGGTGGAATTTCCATAATGCCGTGCTTTCTCCACATGTGCACTATAATTGGATTTCCTTTGTGCTACGCCAGATCCAGCAATTTGATTTGATTGTATAGCTACATAAAAGATGGAAGGGTGAGTAAGAGAGAGAGAGGGAGAAGGATAAAATGTTTGTGTTAAGCTTTATTGGTGGTGAGAAAACCAGACGTAAGCAGACACATAAACTTAGCCATGCATGTGCATATTCAATTACACCACTCTAACACACGCACAAGCAGGTACAATACAACACACACCAGATTAAAGATTAAAGGTAACAGTGCCTTTGCTATCGTGTCCCCTTAACACACTGCCAGAAGTAATTGGGCTTCATTAGATTTATATGTACCTCATGTATGTAGTTTGTTTTTAGACCTTACTGCAAAATGAATAATGTGTTATATAAATATTAAATATGAATGACTGATATTTTTATTATTGAGTCATGTATTTTACTATGCTCACATGGGCACACAAGACACCATAAATTCATACAAGCCAGGAGCAGAGTGTAGCGCATTGTTACAGTATACAATTTCAAACAACATTGAACGTCAAAAAGTAGGAAAACAGCTAAAGCATGTTTGACGGTCCAATCTTCAGCCCATCATTGAGCACAATAAAATCCATAAATCACTGACAGAAACATTTACTATGTAGTCCTGGAAAGGTCTGAATAAATACTAATTAAACCAGAAGGGCACTGAGAGAGCAGACCTCCGGCAATAATCTCTCACTGGAATCAAATCTAAAATGTCAGTGAAATAAATAGCCTAATATTTCTGACATCAAAAATAATGAGTGAAGTTTAGAAAGAACGAAGAACACAGACATCAGTCAGTATCCGTCCTCCTCCTCCTCCTCACTCTGCTGCTATTGTGATTCACTGCCTACAGGTGCTGCTGGTAGGGAGGAGAGTGGCTGGTTTTGGGATGGGGGGGATCCTTCTGAAAGTTTTAATTGCTAATTTGACCACTTTGATAGCAAGTCAAAAAGTTTTGCTTGTGAGTCATAAGGTTTTGCAGGTGAAACCATTTTGCAAGTAAGAGAGTTTTGCAAGTCAAAAAGTTTTACTTGTCAAAAGAAATTCAAAGTCATGTGTTTGTCATCATGCTGCTTAAATGCAGCTAGAAACTGATACGTCATCCTATATTTTATCAAAGGTTTGGCGCCCTAATACCATTCAGTTTTGATCTTTTTCATCTTCGGGAGTCGTGATCATTCCTGTGGTGATCAATTAAGAATGGAGCCATTGATTATTACATTAATTGAATCAGTTGACCCTCTCTCCAACATGTGCTGTCTTTGTTCCAGGAAGTGCCGGTACACCAGTGGTTTTTAATGAGAATGGAGATGCTCCAGGAAGATACGATATCTTCCAGTACCAGATCAACAACAGGTCTACTGCGGAGTACAGAGTCATCGGCTCCTGGACCAATAAACTACACCTCAAAGTGAGATTTTACATATACATGCACACACCAGGCTCCCAAAGGCATTGCTGTTATTCATTCAGAAATATAGTATAAACCATCAGATGTAATTACCCACTGCACACAAGGAAGACAAACCCAAAGCAAGAGTAAGATTTAGGAAAATCTAATGGGTGAGTAAGAGGATTAAACTGAAGTTAAAGTCATCTGGTTGCCTGTGTGTGTGTGTGTGTCTGTGTGTGTGTGTCTGTGTGCGTGTGTGAGCAAGATCATGAAGGGTTACCGTCTCTTTTAAGTTCCATAAATTTCCTGCTCACACCACTCTGTGAAATGCAATAAAGAAACTACAAATGAAACAACAAAAGTGCAAAATATCACGTATATTATCGCTCATGTGTTTCAAGCTCACAGCATATTCAACCTTCTTTTCTATCTGGATTTGTTCTAGTCACTGACTTCTGTGTAATTATAAAGAAAAAAATGCTTTTACAATAACATACAATCCAATACAATCCAAAATGTATTTTAATTCAAGTGGTTTATTGAAGCTTCTGAGGCATTATAGACCAAATGTTTTAGCATAATGAAGTTCAACTTCACTGTAACTAGCTGCCATGAATTCACAATCCCCTGTTACTGGGCTTTGATTTGTTTGAGTTATTGCTTTGATTAAGACTGAAGTTTGGTAGAATTTAGCATTTTTACAAGAAAGTATGGATCTTTTCTTTTTTGTGTGTTTTGTGCAGGGAAATACTCTCACTGACGAACACCCACGCGAGGTCACTTGTGCAAATATACAGTATCTCAAAAAAGTGACATTTTTGTAAATATTCGATTATATCTTTTCATCATGTGACAACACTGAAATACTGAACATTTTTATTTAGGGGTGTACTCACTTTTGTTGCCAGGGGTTTAGACATTAAAGTCTATCTGATGTGTTATTCTGTATACAAGCTGTACACTCACTACTTTACATTGTAGCAAAGTGTTATGTCTTAAGTGTTGTCACATGAAAAGATATAATCACAAAAAAATGTGATGGATGTACTCACTTTTGTGAGACACTGTATACTATCTGTAAACATTGGCAATAAAACTGTAGAGTTATATACAATTCAGTATACCTGCACATCCCATACATCTACACAAAAACACATGATGTACAAGCAAACTGGAATCCCTGTGTTTTTTGACTCTGTTTTTCACTTACTGACTTTCACAAACACACGCGTCCATGCGCACAAACTCCCGGAGCACGATGTAGTGCTTGGTGTTATAAATCCACCCAGGACTTCATTAGAAAGGCCAGGTGACAGATGAGAAGACTAATAGACACGAAGTGCTTTCTGCCTGATGGACGGCCTGGCTGATACAGAGAGAGAGAGAGACAGGAAGGGCAAGACTCACATGATTGGGCACTTCAAGGGTTGACATATTAACAGATGTGTTTAAACAGTTTAAAAATCCAGTTGGGTTTGAAGGCACAGTGGCAGATGTAGTGATTGCAGCAGATGAACTGTTGAATGCTCAGTATCAGTATAAAGGAAATTCAGCTCCGTGCAACAGCCACAGTACCAGTCAAGCCAGCAAGCTTCATGGTAAATGTTTGGTTGGAAATATAGTACTTGGACACACAAACATAGTTAAGTTGATGTTTATAATTAAAGCAGAATCCTATTACAGTTATTATTGTGTCACTGAAGTAATTAATGGAAGAGAGGTTCATGACCGGGCTTTGTTATTTTGAGCTGTGCATAATTTATGGTTATTGTTAAAAATATAAGGTGTGTGTTATGTAAAAAGTCTGTAAAAGCTGTTAAGGATATGAATAAGTAATGAGTAAAAACACTGAATAAAGAGGAAAAGACAGCACCCAACAAAAACAGTTTCAAAAGTTTTAAACAATGCTAATTTACACTCCTACACACACACACACACACACACACACACACACACACACACACACACACATACACTTTTTTAATATCAGAGTATTTCTTCTGGCAGATACATTTGCAGCACTAAGTTGTGAACAGCCACTAAGCCAATATTGGTGTTTAAATGCTGAAAATGTGTGTGTGTGTGTGTGTGTGTTTGTTTTTCTATGTGTGTCAATGATCAAATCAAGTCCATTCTCTGTGTCCCTGATGAGTTTTTGCTCCTAACTAGTTTTTGTTGGACGGGTACATTGTGTGCCTGTTTAAAACAGTAATGCTCCATTTCACTCAGCACCCTCGGCAATGGATGAACCTCAGGGACTCGGTGTAATGACAGAGTTACAAGCACTCGCACACATAATAACAAATTAAAATGCACACATACAAACTCACACACAGACATACGGAAAGCTCAGGGATTCGCTATAATGCCAGCGTGACACAAGCACAAACAAACAAAACGCACACATGGAAGAACATATGCATGCACACACTCGCTCTCTCTCTCTCTCGCTCTCACACATACACACACACAGAAGGAAATACAGATGGCCTATTTGTGCCAGATCTGATTATGGTGTGATTGCTGGCTTCCAGACTAGCTGGTGTTAGTTTTGTGCCCGGCAGCGCTCAGGAAAACGATCAGAGGATCTGCTTGTGGTAATTGCTCTCCAAGTTACCCTGAAGACACACTTTCTGCAGGTACAGAGAAAACGTGAGTGTTAAAGGACTATTACACAAAGTAATTTCAGCCTTAGCAGATGGCTGTCAATTTTGTGTAGCATTATTACCTACAAGAAGGTGGGAGGTTCAGGTTTGTTGTGTTGAACTTAAGACACACGCAAAAACATTGCATTTGCCACATGGAACTGATCTCATACCTTTGTCCAATTGTCTATCTGCCTCCTCTCCTTTCCTTTCCTCTCCTAGGTTGAGGCCATGCGTTGGAAGACAGGGGACCCATCTCTCCCACCCTCTGTGTGCAGCATCCCATGCCGTGCAGGGGAAAGGAAGAAAGTGGTCAAAGGTGTGCCGTGTTGCTGGCACTGTGAGCGTTGTGAGGGATACCAGTACCAGGTAAATCTCCGGAGAAACTCAGGCCACCCAAACTAGTCCAAAGCTTATTCTAGAGACTCTCTACCAAACTGTATGTCATCTGAAAACTTGCATTACACGGTTCAAAGTTTGTTGGCAGCAAAATACACCTAAAAACATAATTCACTTTGTCGCTCAGTCATTGATGATTTATATGGTTTGCAAAATTTTCAAAACATGTACTGTCAAAACTATCTATTTGAAAGTATGATCCTAAACAAGCCACACTCCACACTGCAAAAACTGAGCTCTCAAAAACAAGAATAAAAGCATTAAAATGGGGGAAATATTACTTAAAATAAGCAAAATTATCTGCCAGAACAAGAACAACAGAACAAGAATATTTCACTTGCTATTTAAGGCCAAAAAAACTTGAAACAACTGAAATTTTCTAACATAAAAGCCGCCTGGTAAGAAGAAATATCTTTTCAGACAGAAAACAAGTATATTTTGCCTTCAATTAAGATAATTTATCTGACTAAGATTTTAGTTTTTACAACGCAGTATGTTACATCCTGGTGTTGCATTTTGTCAGTCGTTGGCAGTGTGATTTTGTAGAATCACAGAAAAAAATAGATTTAAAAACAGACTTTTTGCATCAATGTTTCACTCAAAAAATACTTTGGTTGTTGTGTTTTAAAACTAGGAAAGCCTGCAGAAGCTTTTTGCTTCACTTATGTAAAATTCATCTTTCAATAAAAATGTGATACAAATGGAGATTTTGGCTAAATATCTAAGCTTAATTGAACTTCCGGCACCTGCTTAACAATTAAAGTCAAAATCAGTATCACTTTTTGGAAGGCTTAGCAATGAATCAATACAAGATATGAATATCAATATCAAGATAATATATCAGTAAGAGCAAGATTTGCTTGCAATAACAATATTTAGACAATATAAACATGCATCTGTTTTCTGACAGCTGTTGTCGGCTTCCTTTTACTGTACACTGGCGTTCCGTCCCCACATTTAGTGATCAGGGTTTTTGTTTCAACTAATTTCAGGCAATCAAAAAAAAAGTGAGCCACTTAGGTGGCCCATTTTACATTTATATTATGCAGGAAGAATCCCACAGATGCTATTATAGCAAATGGAAGTACATAATTTGAGGTGAGGGAAAAGGGTGTGATCACACATTATAAAGATACGTCCCCCATGTTAATTATATCACGGTTGGGGACAATTTGGCAGCCCATCATCCGTCTTATTAAGTTAGAAAAATCCATGAATGTGCTAGTATATGTGCAAAGAGCTGCCTCATTCTGGAAGCAATAAAGGAAAAAAGAAATGATCAGCCATAACCGCAGCAGGCGATGCTTGTCAAAGCAAGCAATCAATACTCATTTTGCAGATACATGCATTTGCTGTAAAATCAATAATCTGTTGACACATTTATTATAGATTTGGGGTTTTAGTAGAATGACAAATAATATACCAGCATGACAAAAACAAATAAATGAACTGAAGAGCAAGTGTACAAAAGTGTGTAAAATATGTTTGTTTTTTTCTCATTAACCAGTTTACAGTGGTATATACCACAAAGTTCAGCCTCAACTGCTTGGTAATTGAATCAGCTGTTGAGATGTGCTTAGATGAAAGCACTGGAGATTTACAGTATATTGGCATACATGCAGGAGCTTTAGACAGATTTACAATATTTGTGTGGAGTTTTTTTTGGATGAAAGAATTGGAGATTTTGGATTTACACATCTGTACAGGGGTGGTTACCCCAGCCTTTCTGTATGGAATCCGAGTGGGTTCTCTCGGGGTGTTCTGGCTTCCTCCCACCACCCAAAGATATGTATGCTTAATTGGTGTCTCTAAAATTGTCCTTAGGTGTGAGTGGTTGTTTGTCTATGTGTGGCCCTGCGATGGACTGGTGATCTGTCCAGGGTGTACCCCGCCTGAACTAGCTAGATTTGACTTGACTTTTTTTAGTCGGCTCCATCTGTCTCAGAATGTTCAAAGATGTTTCAAACAGGTGAAAGAATGATGGGTTGTCAAAAGATAATTAGTATGCCTATTAGAAAAGTCTTAGGCCTGAAACACTACTCAAGAAAACTGAAAGCTCCTCTTTGCTAGAAATTAGCTTCAACATCACTCAATGCACGACCAATACAGTTCATTGTTTATACTCTCTAACCAATTTGATGAGGGAGGAAGAAATGAGCTTGAGCCACGTATACCTAAAAGTTCTTCCATCAAGTCTAATCTTAGCAATGACAAAATGTTAATGCTCCTTCTTATGTAAAAAAGAATTTTGGCTAATTTAACATATTGGAGTTTGCATCTCTTTAAAGAAAAGGTGTGTAGCTCTTCAAATATGTTTGTCCCCAGGCTTCAGAGTTCACTTGTGAGCTGTGTCCATATGAGATGCGACCTGATGCCAACCGCACTGGCTGTGTTCCAATCCCCATCGTCAAGCTGGAGTGGCACTCCCCCTGGGCCGTCTTCCCAGTCTTCATCTCCATGCTTGGGATCATCGCCACCTCTTTCGTCATCGTCACGTTTGTCCGGTACAATGACACGCCCATCGTACGAGCTTCGGGACGGGAGATGAGCTACGTGCTGCTGACAGGAATCTTCCTGTGTTACGCCATAACGTTCCTGATGATCGCGACGCCGGATGTGGGAGTGTGTTCACTCAGGAGGATTTTCTTGGGCTTGGGGATGTGTTTCAGCTATGCCGCGCTGCTCACCAAAACCAACAGGATACACCGCATCTTTGAACAAGGGAAGAAGTCTGTAACAGCACCTAGGTGAACACTACACTTGTCTGTCATTATAAACACTGTCTGTTTTCCCTCTGTGTGGCTGTGTGATCAGCAGACATAGATTTCGACCAGTGTAGTGGCACTGAAGGTCGCTGTTAGTGTGAGTTTTTTTTTGTGCACTTCGCTGTGTGTATTCACATGAAGACATAACCTCTAGTTCTTCTTACTAAGCTGCTTGCAATCATTATTCATCATTTATTTTTCATCCATTATTTATGAGAGTCATGAACTCACACTCACCTATTGTACTGTTTGCACTCAGTGTGAGTGACTCTGGGAGAGAGCATCAACTAAGTGGCTAAAATGTTAATGCAGTATTTAATAGTGCTCTGGTTCATGTCCCTGCTACCCAGATGGTCATGTGCTTTTCCTTCAGCACCACCCAGCTGTAAGAGTTATTGTGCTGATATTACTCATACCTATAAAGATTCTTTTTAATGATAATTAGTGTGTTCCAAATGTCTTGCTCATTTTCCAGTGATGGCTGGACAAATTTAGTCGTTTATTGTTTTTTTTAGACTGTTGCTCTTATTATTAAAGGAAGAAAAACAACTCGCATAGAATACATACATTGAACAAAAACTGCAACACATTTCAGGCATACAATGATTTTCTGCAGAGAGGAGTTTGAGGCTGTTTTCAGGCTCCAGTGTGGGTTGTGCCTCCAGGTAATCAGACATTGAGCGTCCTTTGAGGAGCAGGTTGTTTCTTCACTCAGGGTGTGAGTGGATATGCAACAAATTTTTTGGGGGTATTATTTGCCTCCATTTTTGTCCCACTGGCATACTAGATGTTCAGCCCATTTCCTCTATCCAGTGCTATGAGTTTACTACAACTGCTCCTCACTTGCCCGTGTTATTCATTCTTGCCTTAAATCTCATTACCTTTTCCTTGATCTCCCTCGACAGCAACAAACTGGGTTTGTGGGAGTATGGCTGCATGTATAGGAAGATAATGTGTTGCTGCTGTCGAGTAGAAGACTTGGAAAAGCCCTTTAGATATGATAAAAATAGTCTTGATTGCAGGTAGATGGTAAAGGATTTTTTAATGCATTTGTAGATGACTTTATTGGCCAAAGACTATAAAAAGCATATTTTAAAAATAGCCAAAAATCGAATAGTTGTCATGTATCAATTACCCATTTTTGTGTGCAAACATTCCAGCAGGGGTAGCCCTATTGGAAATTAAACCTGTAACTCCAGCCGCATTATTCCCTTGCTGTGCTACCTCCTCATATCAGTAATATTCTCCTTCCCAGGTTCATCTCTCCTGCCTCCCAGCTCGTCATCACCTTCTCGCTCATCTCAGTTCAGCTGCTGGGGGTCTTCATCTGGTTTGCGGTGGACCCTCCCCACACTGTCGTGGACTATGGGGAGCAGCGGACCCAGGATCCCATGGCGGCACGCGGCGTCCTCAAGTGTGACATCTCGGACCTGTCCCTTATCTGCTCCCTGGGTTTCTCCATCCTGCTGATGGTGACTTGCACAGTTTACGCCATCAAGACGCGGGGCGTGCCCGAAACCTTCAATGAGGCCAAGCCCATCGGATTTACCATGTACACCACCTGCATCATCTGGCTGGCATTTATACCCATCTTCTTTGGCACGTCACAGTCTGCAGAGAGGGTAAGTGTGTGCATCTTTTATGTAGTTTTTTATGTACTATATACTTAACCTGCATACTTTAACTGCTGTTTTTAATTTTTTGTGAACTACAGTCTACAGAGAGTGTGAGTATATAATAGCAGATGTCTGCACTTCATCCTCATCATATTTAGGATTACCGAGTCTGCGGAGAGGATGATACCATGGTGTGTGTCTGCTAGTCTCCTCATCTATCTGTTGGATTACCCTGTATATGACCTGTTTCAAGCAATTTTCAAGACATCTCAGAATACAGGAAAGATGACTACAGGGTGTATTTGTGTGTTTCAATAGTCTATGTGTGTGCGCATGATATAACTTCATAGAAAATGGTGCAGTTTAGATGATTTTGGGGTGATGTATATTTGTGGAAAATACCTTTTATAAGATAACAATTCACTGACAAGTGGGTTGTGATGGTGCGGTTTATGGGCTTTCTGTGAGCATGACTAAACTCTCCTGAGCCCATTTTGCAGCATTATTAAGTTTTGGAATCACTTTTTTGAGTCATAAATTTGCATGTATTGTTATGGCAACAAAAGTCTGCTTTTTGTCCTCCCCTGACTGCTTTTTTAAGATCAAAACTGCATCTCTTGGCACTGAGAGATAGATATGCTTTTCAATTGTAGCTATACTAATGGCTTAGAGTCCAGAATCCCCCATGAGTACAAGAGGATTTTCTGTCTGGCTGATTGACTGGATCCATGCCTTGGTCCAGGGTTTTAGAGGATTGTACTGTAGAGCTTATTCTTCCTACCTTTAGTCAGTTATTGATGGCTATATGATGTGAGCAAGATGTAATTTTCATGAAGTGAATGTGTGTGTTGGTTCCCTTTACAGAGTTCAGGCTTTAACCTGAGGAATGATGGTTTCATTGTGGAGGCACATTACGTTATCTACATGTATATCGCATTGAGGCAAACAGGCAGAGACAGAGAGACAGACCGAATATCCCTTAGGGCAGTGCTTCCCAACCTTGGGGGTGATACCCCCCCCCTAAGGAGTACCAAGATAAGTCGTAGAGTCATAACCTGTGATGAGGTATGACATTTTAAGCGGCTGTAAGCATAAAAGGTTGGTAACTAATGCCTCAGGGAATAGATAATCAGGCATATAAGTGACTGACTGATTGTGTAACAGCCTATAAGAGGTGTCCGTCCGCGTTATGAATTTAGAATCAGAGGTTTCAGGAGGTATGAACAGCTTTAACAGTAAAACATTTCATATACACTCATTGAGATTCAAGGCAGCTCCTTGATTGCAGATGTCACAGGTTGTACATCACCATGCTAAACCTTTGTAAACTGTAAATATGCACATGTGGTACACAGATAAGCTGTAAACAGACACATAGGCAAGGTGGTGAACAGGGAGATAGCACTGTATCATTCACTGGTTGAAGCGTAACATGTAAACACACACATCCACAGGAAAAGATCACAAAACATGCTGTACAGGAAAGACATAAATCAAATCAGTATAAAACGCCAAAACGAAGTGTGTCCCTGAAATGGCCTGTGAGTCCATCAACACAATCTCAAATGTCAATATTCTCTCCTATTATGTCATCATCTTCTACTTAAACACTGAATATCTATGTGTCCATAGAAGGTTCAGGTCTTTCCTTCCTCTGCCTCAATAAAAGAGTAGACTCTTATAGCCTGTCCCTATTTTGGAGTGTCTATCAGGCAATTTTCATTTCTCCCTTCCCTCACATCTCAGCCCATTTCCCTTTCAAGGCACGTGCTGCCTCTGTCGCATGGCAAAAAGCTGACACCAAAGTGATCCAGTCTGATCACACATGAGGGAAATCATACCCTTGCTGGATGTTTCATAGTGTTTTTCCTTTGCTCACTCTTACCCCCCACCCCCTCTCATTTTTAAGCATCGATCACATTCACTGGATTCATTGAATTTCACCACATTCATGCAAATAGGATCTGGTGAGTATAATTACTATTAAAACCAGATAATGTAAAATATAACTTATTCACTTTTCCCTTACAGAGTTAAATCCAGTCATGTGGTTCAAATAGGTGCCCTTAAGACTTCTGGGAGCTTCTCTAACCTTCAAGCTACTGTGTGTGAGTGACAGTGAACTTGCTAATGTTGTGTGAGTTCATGAGTTTGTTTCTGACCACTGGTAGGTGCTGATGTGTCATGGCACCTTTAGGGTGTGTTCTTGCATATGTGTGGCTGCAGAAGTAATTTGTGTGCGTGTTTGTGTGGATTTTTAAAGGGATATCTGTGTGTGCATGCATGTATGTTATCTGACGTACTGAAGCACCCTGTCTTACTGGTTGGGCTGAGCAGCATCCATGCCATGTTTATTCAGCTAATTAGAATGTCTACCGGCGACTTCTTGTGTATTTGTGTTTGAGTGTGTTTGTCTGGTGATGTGTTGTATTTTTAATTGGAATATCCACCAGTGCACTATTCTCTGTGTGTGTGTGTGTGTGTGTGTGTGTGTGTGTGTGTGTGTGCGTGTAGTTTCTAATTGGAATATCCTCTGGAGTGTGTGGCAGCTGGCTGGCTAACAGAGAGAGCAGAAGTGAGGGAGGAGAGAGACGAGTGAAACGAATAAACAGGTAATGATGTGACTTGCTGATAGGGCTTTAATGAGGAGTGCTCCACCAAGGGCATAGGTTTGGTTTCCAGCGGGTTGAGGGGGATAGGGGCTACAATGAAGTAAGGTGGAGGTTAGATGATAACACAACTTATTATGATTAACTTTGTCATTGTAAGGCCATGAACTATCTTCAAAATTGTCAGTAGCCTTATATAAGTATTAAAACTGTTGGATTTGTTTGCGCAGACTCAATTATACTGCAACACAACTACTGATAATCATCTCTCTGTAGATACATATTTATTGCTGGTACCAGCTAAACTCATCTCGCCTCACCTATTCTTGACTGGTTATTGGTGCCCTGTCCTCTCTTTTCCATTCCAGATATAATGTAGCTGATCATCATAGTGTTTGGTTCCTAGCCGGTACCCCCTCCAAGAAAGGATATTTTACTTGTAGACGGCTTACTGATGCCCTATAACATAGTTATCAGGTTACTTTAATCTAAACACGGTTAAATATTATGTTAGAGCCTGCTTAAGAAACCTAAACAAACTGGTGATAACCAACTTGGTTGCATCACTTCTCTCTGACCCAAAATGTCTTAGTAAATGTTCAGACAGGCTGGATAGCAACCGAGTGTGTGTGTGTGTGTGTGTGTGTGTGTGTGTGTGT
>JAPMOB010250090.1:0-34012 GCA_029875015.1 Lepomis gibbosus | reverse complement strand
CAGATATGTCAAATCTGTATGGCTCAACATCACTATCGGAGGTAGAAAAGGTGTTTTTTTGCTATTTGGGCATCTGAGTTTGTTAAATAGCTCTAGCAATAAACTTTGATTAAAATTAATTCCTTTCTGTTCACGTCATATGGGATGAATGGAAAAGAGATTACACCAAACAGTCTGTGAAGCAACCATATTCGATTAGTTTTAAGACCCAAGTTGGAAAAATTGAAGCCATGCTTTCATCAGACAAATCAATTTCCCAGTTGTAATCACTATTATCTGACTGATACAGAAATTTTTAGGCGGAAACTTAAAGCTTAAAATTTTTGATAAACTCGGCCTGTAGCATTTTTTCTTGAACATAACAATGTAAACAATCTTAACATCCATTAGACCATTTTTTTTTTCTTATGAAGAAGGTAAATACTGAGTGGGACACTATTTTCTTTTTATGCTTCTTGACATGCAGTGCTTTTTATTTTTAGATTCGTGTTTGTTATGCAACAAAACACATTAAAAACCTGTGCTTATTATTCAGATGAATACATTTTTCAGATGTTTTAAATTCAAAATAGTGTAAGAATCAGTATAAATAAGAAAACTCAATTTGTGCCTTCCTTAAATACCAATTAGTAACAGATACATAACAGATAACAGATGAAAAAAACAAAAACAAACAAAACAACTGTGCAATAATCAAAAATCCCTGAACTAAAGCCACTTTCTTGCTCACATGCAATGACACTTGTACCTGTATGTTGGGAAAATAATGTCTAAAACAAAATTCCCCAAAATTCATATTTCTAAATTTTCCATCACTTCTCACCAGCTGATTTCTCTGATCAGTTCCTTTGTTCCTGAATAAGTAACAAGTAATAAGTAAGCAGCTGCTGTAATTTGTGGTTAAAGTGACAATGATGTGCTGAATCGGATAAATCACAGCACTTACACCTACTCAATTCTGTACAAAAGGGAAGACAGAGACTCAGCAGATTACAATAATTTGTATTTATTTGCATCAAAATGGTCCATTAAAACAATACTAAAACTCATTCTTTTGAGAAGAATTAAATCTTAATACCTGAATTGAAACAACCTTTATTTAAAGGGCCCTTCCAGCATTGATTAAAGTGCATTACGTCGCTCCTCTTTTTTCGAGTATAAATGTTGTGTAAAGAAAAAAAAAAAGTGCTCTTCTGCAAATTAAACAATAATCTGCCCTTAAACCTGAGGTGAAGATTAAGACACGTATACATAATCTGAAGCTATTTGCACAAACATTTCAGTTGCTCAAACAGCAGCAGTGACTCATGAGTATAAACTCCAAACCCTTTTTCAGCATTTCACCAGACAACTACATTTAGTGTTTGATAGCCACATGATAAGGCTGTTGCCTGTTGTTCGCTTCCCATACAGTCAGTCACACTGCATTTTTAAAATCACCACACATTTGGCTCTACAAACAGAAAACATGCAACATTATACCTCCTGTCTTCTAGACAATAAAATAAATACATGATGGATGGAAATAAATACACCAGTCATTCAGAATATCCTGTCATCCATCCAGTCATTCAGTCAGGACAGGGGTGAAGAGCCATCAAACTCACATGTGCAAAATCCTCTCATTTAGGTGCACAATAATTTATTCCTAGAGGCAGAAACGTTAAATAAAACTTGAGCTTATTAATGCTTTATCTGCGATGTAAAAACTATCTGAATGGGAGTTTTCAGTAGTTAGACCACACGAGTGCTGGTGATGCATCTACAGCTGACTGATCAAAGCTTGCAATGTCAAAACAACATGAAAAAAAAAACAAAACTTCTTGTCAAGTCTTGCTCAGGCACCAAAACACAAATGGCAGGAAGAGCACAAACAGTTGGTCCTCAATTTAGAATCACTTACGTTCTTCATGTTACTCGTCAACTTATTTAAAATATAAATAGCAGCAGTCACAATCCCAACAACCTGAGCTCACAGAGTCCATATCCTCCACCTTGGCTTTTCCAACTTTCAGTGTCCTTTCGTCAGTTGACATTCACAGAATGAGACGACTACACAAACCCTCAGAGGGGCCAAAAGGTCCCTGGGATTCTCTAGCATGACCACTGGGAGACGGGGGTAGTGGTGTTTGGGTGGGAGGGGGTGAGGGTCACTTCATGCTCTGAAGTAACTGGACAATGAGAGGGCGAGTTTCAGCGTGATGTCACACCCAGGTGTGTCTTCAGGTGCTCGTACACCACGTAGCTAATGCTGACAGCGGGGATGACTTTAAGGAAGTTGGGGGCCAGGCCTCTGTAGAGCCCAGTTGGGCCCTCGTTCTCCAAGATCTGCTTGAAGAGTCCCGTCATTGTCACCTGCTGGCTGCCGCCTGTCGCAGCTGCAAAGTTAAAAAACAGGTTACACTTAGATGATGAAAATAAAAAGTATGGAAAGGTTAAGAGCTGCCTTGTTTTCTCCATGATTCTACATGTCAAATAAGTATGTACCATGTTGATTTAAAAAACAAAATTACCATTTTCTGATTTCCCCCAATCAAGACATTCAAAGTATCAAGACAATACATTATACTATCAGCGATGTGAGTATTTTCTCAAATATGCATTAGTTTTGTTGAAGCACGGTATTTCAGAAGCAGAGGCCTCACCTTGGGCTTGCATGCGGGTGCGGACCAGAGCCAAAGGGTAACTGGCGAGCTGACCACAGGTGCTGGACACTGTGCCGCAAGCCAGCAGGACGAACATGCCGGGGTCTGTGCTGTTGGTGCCGTACTGCTGCAGGTAGCTGTTCTTCAGTGTCTGAGGAGGGGAAAAAGTACGAGATAAGAAAGAGCAAATTCTACTATTATACCAGGTTTGTGTATTCATCTGTCATTTTTCTCAGGGTTATGTAATTTGGTCAGATTCTATTATGCAACTTGTGTGTTTGGTGAAAGTGTTTTTGTATTTGCTCTAACACTTGTAACTTATCAGTGTGAAAAGTGAAAAAGCAATTAAAACTAAGTCTGGTTAATTTGCAGGTGGCGAGATTAAATATTGAGTCACAATAAGAAAGCTATGTGTTTATTAGCAGGGTGATAATACAAACTGATTCCATTAAGGCAAGAAAAGTAAAGAACGCAAGAAAGGTCTAAAGAAACCCTACAGAACCTTTCACAGATGTACGGTGGGGTGTGTGTGTGTGACTGCTCACCTCGTACACTGCCAGGTCGATGCCTGCGTAGGGGATGATGCCCAACATGTTGGGGACGTAGCCTTTATAAAACGCGCCAAGTCCTTCTCTCCTGAAAATCTGCTTGGCACAGTCCGAGATACCAGAGTACTGGCCGGTCTTCCTCAGAGCAAGACGAGTTTTCAGGACCTGGGGAAAGATTCAGTAAAGAAAATGTCAGTTTCATTTAACTGTAAAAGTCCTACAGAAACCTAAATACGGTAAGCTAATGCCTTTATATTTTTAGAATAGATGTAATTCAACTGATAAATTCACCTCCATGGGGTAGATTGTGCTCTGGGCAATCACACCAGCCAGAGATCCAGCAACAAATCGCTCCAAGATGCTCAGATTCTTGTTATCGCTGCCAATAAAACGTTTAATCTAGAGAACCCAATTGAGAAAGAAAAACACATTAGTGAACAGACGTCAAAAATACTAAGCATCATAAGTTATACATTGTTAAAGTTCAAAGAAAATGTTACTTGGCATACCTGCTCATATGCCATGAACTTAAGGGCAGACTCAGGGGCAATTTTGATGATGTTCACACCATTGCCTCGCCATAACGACCTCATACCGCCCTCTTTGATCATCTGCGTCAGCCCGGTCATGATGCACATGTTGTTTGTTCGGGATCCATAAACCTGAGAAGGTACAAGTTGTTGTTAGATATAAAATAAGTGTGATGAAAATAAACTATCCTAAACTGTCTGCACTGACAGGGAACCAGCTATGACTTGGAGATCTGACTTTATTTCAATGGCTGGTGAACTAATTAAGATGGCAATTGAATTTTGGGAGGAACCAAGCACAGTGCCATGTAGGCCAGGTTTTCTTTTGACCTAAAAATGAGGCCAACTAGGTTTGTTAAATGAGTAGATACAAACCCAAACATACAATTCTAATCAATGGGTCTCAAAGTCAACAGGATTGTTTCAAAGTCGACTCTCCACCTGGCAACTGACGCAAATCAGAGCTGTTGACACAGATTCTCAATCTGAACAGATAGGCCTTCATCACACGACTGTCAGGTTTACGCAGTCAAGGGTGTGATGACCGTGTGTGAGCAGTCATTGGTTGGCAGTGTGGCCTGGCTTTTACACATAGACTCTGTCCCCCAGCTCTTACACACCATTGTTTAAACATCAACTTTATGGTCATTAGATAACTCGCTCTTGAGCAATTTCTTTCAAGTCTCTTGACTAACTGATTTTGCCATATGCAGTTATGAAAGAAAACTGTGGCCTCAAGGACATGCTCAGTCACATTTTCTTATTCAAAATTATTTTTTTGAGTTTAAATCTGAGCAAGGTTTCAGCATAATGTACATTGTATCATGGTGGCTAAGCAAAATGGCTGACAACTGGGTCATTTCACCTACAAGCAGATGATTACTCTCTCTTAGAACAAATAACCAGTAAGATAAGACTGTCCCCATATCCCCCAAAGTCTGGACACACTTTCCCCAATTCAGTGCCATGAAAGCTAGATTTGGTCATCTTACCTGCATCATAACTTTGAGCCGGTCCAGCGGCGCAGTGCACGTCCGTGAAACTGCTCCAGCTCCTCCACCCGCAACCAGGTGCCTCCACCACATTCCACTCTGCTTCTCCTCTACAGTGAACTCATCAGGCACCATCAGGTTTTCACCCACATCAAATATCTGCCGGAGAGAGAGACATGAATCATTAGGAATAAAGTAGATAATAAAAATGCTTCCCAAAAAAATGCAATAACTTTTAGGGGAGGTCAAAAGATGGCATAGAAGCCCTTCTCCCTTCAGGAGACATGACAGAAAATTTTAATGTCATCTGGATGTTTAGTTGAACTTCTGTTTTGTTTTTATTTGTTTATCCTGTCACTTAAAGTTCCCATTCTTTATCAAACATCCAGTTAGTCAGTAAAAAGTTTTGTTAGCAGCACATGATTGTCGTTTTGAGTCAGAGCCCTCTGCCACAGTAAAGGTCATCAGTCAGTGAAAACCAGGTTTGATTTCACACTGCTGCGTTGCTCAAAAGTTAATTGATGTGACTGGATTATCATGAACACACAGTTTTGAAATTTGAGCCATAATTCTAAACGAGCCTCCACAGGCAAAGAGCAAAGGTGCAAGTCCATAACGATATGTTTCAAAATGATCTAGGTCAGGAGCAGGAGGCAGACCTGTTATAACTGGATCCGTCTATAACTGCAGCTTTGAATCTCTGCCATCTTTGGTCACCTTTAACAGGAACGTCAATTTCAATAAATAGTTAGAAACTCATAACAAACAGAGGAATTTAAGTTTGTATCACAAGCTGATTGACAAACTACTTTTTAAGTTTGTTTTAGATCTCATTCTGTGAAGAAAAAATGTTGATCTGATTAGATGATATCAACAGCCCCCTCATCATAACTAGTTGGTTCAGTGGACACACTGGTTCTGCAGTGGGAGATTAAACATGTGACCAGACAGAGTTCAAGCAACTCGTATTTCATCAGTAATTTGGCTGTGTTTTGCTTGGCCTCCCAGGAGGGGCAACTCCAGCTCTATTCTTGGTCCTGGTTCAGCCTGTCAGCGTCTCCTCTGGGCAAAGTCAAGGCTGCTAGACTCATTATGTGGCACAGCACTGAATTAACTAGGACACCCAAGACCACACTGTATCACCTACAGGAGCTACGCTACATTACTTCAGTCTCCACCTGTGCCGTCTCTCTTTTACATAACAGCTAGACAAACTAAAATCCTTCAGACATAATCCTCCCAGAATGGCACCAATTCCTTTCACAGCCTAATAGAGCTTAATTGATGACGCACAGGTTGTGCCGATTGAGCCTTTCGAGAATTTACTTTTCAAGTGACCCGTTTCCCCACAGATAGGAAGATGCAACACTGCGCACTTTGATTAGTTGATGATCAGCTTGAGCAATACAATTACTGGATACCCTGATACCATTATCTGATCTTAAAAAAAAAAAAAAAAAGATATTATGCAAGATCACCTTCTGATACTAACACTGGTATTTTCTAGCTCTTTCCACAATATTTTATATTTGTCAAACTATTAATACAGATCTTCCCTGTTTAAGTTTTGGCTGTTAAAGAGCACCACTGTTACAGTTTAGCAAAGGTCCCACTTTTGGGCAGAACTTGTGGTTCCAGAGCAGACTGCTGAACTAACCGTGGAGTGTTTCCAGTAGAGGATAATCTCAGGAATGTTTTCCATCTTCTCCACCATGGGGTAGTTGCTCCAGTCTTTACTGCTGATAGTTATCATTCCATTCTTATCCATGCTTTATTAAAAAGAAAAAAGACAAATGAAACTAAGACAGAGCCCCTTAATTCAACAATCCAACACTGCAGTGAATGCAATGGTTGAATGAAATTACCTCTTAAGGGCTTTCTCTGCCTGCTGTGGAGAAATATGCACACCAAGGTCCTGAAGAGACTGCATGAACTCTTTAGGATCGACATGGCCTTAAAAGGAAAAAGACAAGGTGTAAGAAATAGTATCTTATACTGCAAGTGGACCACTTACACAAAGTGAAAGATGAATCAAGTGAGCAGTAGCATATCTGCAAGCAAAACCAGGGCAGCAGCCTCATACCTGCATTCTTCCTGTCAAGGCTTTTCACCACGAGCTTCAGATCTTTCTCACAGTCTTGTAGATAGTGAACAAACTCTTCAAAGTCCAACTGTCCACCCGAGTCATTTTCTTCCCTTTTGGAGGTTTTCTGCAAGAAAAAACAAAAACACACACACAAAATGAGACATGGTACTGTCATTTGCATCAGACAAGAGGACAGCATAGTTTGAATAATGAGAGTTGTTCAAGACCAAGATTTTTTTTATTGTCAAAGATGCAAATACAATGTGGTATTACACTGATTTACATAGTTTCAGAGAGAAACCACTGCAGCAGTAGCAACCCTTCAGTGGTATGCAGATGAGTCATATTAAACAATTTGACAGTCGCTTACGAAACATGCACAACAAGTTCTGAAATGTACTGTATGCCAATCCCCCAGTACTGAATATGACAGGAGATTAAAAAAGGTACACCGGATTTTATTTCATGACCACGCAGGACAGCCTTATGACCCATTTGCCAAGCGGCAGTACTCTTGGATGTCTTGAATGACGTCTGTTCCTCCAGGCAGGGTAATTAGGTAGTAACACCCTGGTCTATCTTTGAACTCAACTGCAGGTCGACCCGCCAACTGTTTTAATCCAGTCTAAACTCAAACAACCTGAGCTAAAATGAGACGAGGACACCGGCAATCCTCCAGCCTGCTGGCCAGTGCTGATACCTGACCCGCTCACAGTGCATATGACTGTCACACAGTAACGACACACGCAGGACATTCTGATCTCTCCTGCAGCTCACACTGTACAAGTGCACAAATGTGACTTATAGCATGGTTTAAAGGGTAATGCCATGTCACAAATTTTCGCAATAAAACTGGGGGACACACTTGTTCAGCATTTGAGTGCTTATGCTGACCTTCTCCTGAAAGCTTGAAATCCCAGAGAAAATTCAAAAACTGTTGCAGCTGCTTTGACAAATGGGGAAGTTGACATTGCTGGAGGCATAAGATGCCAATTTGTTGTCAGAAAAAAAGTTAACTGAATATTCTTGCATTGCCAACAGGTCATGAACAAAAAACAGAAAATCTTGGCACAGTGCAAAGTCCTGGAATTACAGCAGTTTCTGAACTGTACAGTCAGCTACAGGTCAGTGTGCACTTTGCAGATGGAGTATGAGTCACATGGTACAAGAAAAAAGAAGCTATATTTCTGTGTGCATTCTGCAAATACACGCCAATGCATGGTCTAATTCGTGCATTTAACGCTAAGTTACAATTGCGTTTTTTTAAAGCAGAACTCCGTCCACTTTAAAGAGAGTTACCGCAGCAGATACGGACTTCTGGAACTTTCGAAATTCACTGGAAAAGCGCAGCACACATTCCTTAAGGTTGATTTTCTCAGTAAGATAAATGGCAGTCGGCGCCATTCCGGTTATTAAATGTCCTGTCGATTCGATTAGATGGACGACAAATAATTGTCCTTTAAAATAAATTTTTCGTTTTCAACTAAAATTTGAAGACTTCTAGTAGCGACTTTTCTAGAAGCCGGCGCACCGGTCTGCTTTGCGGCCTACTCGTAAGGCGTTTTACTACGCACGCTAATGCTTCCGCTCCCGGGGATTTAGTGAAGGTCAAGAGTAATGGGATTCAAAAGAAGCGGGTTGCGCTAAATTGATTCTGACATAAACAGAAATACAAAGGTACATTAGAACGATTTTTCTTACCTTTCGCCATCTTTGATAGGTTGAGAACTCCTGGGACGGAAGGAACACGCTCAATTTGTTAAAGAGAGACTTCAGCTCCGACGGCAGTCCATTAGACTCAAAATATTCCACTTCAATCGGGTCTAAGTTAGACACGGGGACGTAAAGGCAAAGGCTGAGCATGTTTGGCGCCGGAAACTTTAAAATAAACTACAATAAATAAATAAATAACACACGACGTTGTCTGTCCTTCTCGGTGTAATACTGAAATGCCGGTAAGGAAACGCCGGCGTCTAAAGAATGGCAGAAGAGTCACGCCCCTTCCAGGAATAGCTCACCGTTATTGGCTGTTGAAGCTGGCCCGCCGACATCATGACGTCAACCCAACGTCACTTTACTACTGACCAATCGGTGAGGTGGCCCATTGAAGGTGCCTGAAGGTGTAAGCTCGACCCCACCCTCTTTGTGCATACAGTCAATGGTTAGGAATGTGTGAAAGGCTGACCAATCACGTCTTTTGTTGCATTCAAACTGTGACAGTGACAGACGCGGACACAGGGGCTGCTTGGCGGGATGTGTGCCAGAGCAGCTCCCGTGAAAATAACACGTAATAATAAATCATAAGTTAGCCTTTTCAAGGAACAGGATACATACAGCTGCTAAAGTAATGACAATATTAATATTAATATTAATAATGATGGACTTTATATCATTCTGTGATAAACAACTTACAAATAACCCTAAGTAAAAAATGAATGACAAGACAATCAAATCAAAAAAGACATTCAATTCAACAGAGGGACACAAACAGATGAAATAAAAATAGAAAAAACAATGAATTATTATTATTATTATCAATGATGAGAAGGTAAAGGAGACAACAAGACATCTTTATAAAGCAGCACACAGCAGAGTGTGCTGTTTTACAAATAAAATTTGTCTTGAAATGCCTCTGCATATCTGCTTTTCCAAAATAGGCCTTTCATTTTCTCTTGCTGTGTCATTAAGCACAGGTGTAACTTTTAGGCATGCTCAGATGAAGCTGTTGGAGGAAACAGGCTGGAATATAATTTTCAGATAAGCTATCACACTTTGAGTAAATCAATTTATTTGTGTGGGGTTTTTTGCATGAAAATATTTAGTTTTTAACCTTAAAAAGGCCTACCTTTTAAGGTTAAAATGTATAGGGCCTACTTTATGTGTCAGTATTAACTATTAAGCTTCAACTTTATTACTATGCCAAAGGAAGTTTCGTTTGCTGGCAGGTATTAAGGTGATAAAGTTCAAGGATCATGGTACATTTATTAGTCATTCTACAACACAGGGCTGCACAATGAAACTCAAGATGTAACTTACCTTCACGCTACACAAATATACAAATATATATTAAATAAAAACAATATATACAGTTACTTATATACATATATTAGACATAGGTAGTGGTATAGTAATGTGCAAAACCAGAACATAACAGAAAGTTTCATGTCCTTTATTTATGGTGGAGTGCTGAGGATGAGGTGGACAAATATTAATCATGAATTCTTTATGCTAATTTCAGTTCAGTCTTCATTGTTCTGCATGGGAATTTTGGTTTTGCTGCACACCAAAAACAAACATATTAAAAAAGAAACACACCAAAGTCAAAGAAAAGATAGTAAAACATATGAAATTGATCAGTAACTTTTGCTTTTGTGGTCCAGTCTTAGGCCCTGTTTGCTAGTTTTGTCTCATTTAAGCTTTTAAACACCTTCTACCTGTCACATTTTACTGGTTTTTGGTGTTGTTTTGCTTCCCTGTTATTAGCTCTGCTGCAGACACTGTTACATAATTCTGTGTTGCCACTGACTGTGCAGCAGGAACATCTAAGCCTGATCTCTCTGTAAAGGCTGTAGAAATAATCTGGGACAGAGGATGAGTGCCAAAAACCAAAAAAGGTGCTGAAAGAACGCCAAGAGCAACCAGCTCAAACCCAGAGGCTGTCAGATGATCCCTTCTGGTTTACGTACAACACACACGCACACACACACACACATGCACAAACACACACAATCCTCTGCATGTGGCTTCACTATCAGTCAGGGCAAAGTTCTAAATATTCATCAGATATGTGTGTTTATATATAAATAAAGTTGTTTTACTCACTTTCCCTCCCATCATCTTTATGCTATTTCTTCAGATTAATTCTCGTAAAACCAGACATGCTGACCGTCTTCCAATTTACAAAACCAAACATGGCCAGTATTCCCTCAGATATCGTAGTGTGCACATCTGAAATGCCAAAAATGCACATTATCAAGAGCTCGCCATCTTTTGAACACTTTAAAAAGAAATTGTCATCACATTTAATTCATGATGCATAATTAGTTCTTGATTGTATCTCATTTTTTCTTTTCTTTACTCTCTCTTTTTTTACATGCTTGTGTGCTGGTTTAGTGAACTCTTCTGTTCAATTTGTGTGTGTCTTATCTTGTTGTATTTACTAGTTTTGTGTTACTCCGTTGTATAAGTCTGTGGCTTCTTCACCTCTCCTGTCGCATCTATTTTATTTATAATATCTGGTGTAATGCTGTTGTATGTGTGTGCAAATAAAACAACACTAAAAAAGAACTTGATTGCCTTGATTTAGACTTGACCTGAACCCCATCCCTAACCTTTGGGATGAACTGGAACAGCGACTGCGAGCCAGACTGATCATCCAACACCAGTTTTGGACCTGATGCTCTAAATGGGAAGAAGTTCCTGCAGCCAGGTAATAAAACATGTTGGAAAACCTGAAACCAGAGATTGGATTGCAGATTAATGCCCACTGAATGACACATTCAGTCACCACATATATCTGTAATGGCTTAGTGCCCACATACCTTTAGCTATGCAGGGTGTTTTGCAACATACAAACTACATTTACTGCCCAAACTGCAAGAATTCAGACTTACCATTGGAATTAAAATCTTGTCAGGGTTTAAAAGCACAAATTATTTATTACGTGCACAACCGAAAAAAAATCTTCTACAACAAGAGATGCAAACCATGTGAATGTTTTAAGAAAATGTGCAGATGAGGGCTCATTTCTCCGCTGGTTTTCCAGACTGTATTTTCTGCACCTGTGAATCCACTGTTACAGATCTATGTACCCTGTGCTTGTTGTATTTACTGGTTTTGTGTTACTCCGTTGTATGAGCATGTGGTTTCTTGACCTCTCCATGTTCCTATTCTGTCTTCCAGTTCTGCCTCAGGAGTGCTCCAGCAAATCGCTGAATGAAGTCCTCCTGGCCTTGGAATGCGGTCTTTAAAAGCTCCTGTGCAAGCAACAGAAGAGAGGGTTTTTTTTTGGGACTGCTGGTCTTGCTGCCTGATAGCTGGGGATTGTTGTGTTGTGTCCGGTGTTCTTGGTGTTCTTGATTTATATTCTTGTTATGTTAATAGATTCCACTGATTTGGTTGTTAAAGGTTAATCCGTGTTAAGTTTGGGTCAGTGTTGGAGTGTTGTTTGCCCCATGTATTAAAGGGTGGGGCGTAATACATAGCTGGTCCAAATACATATTAACACTCATCGCTGTAAGCTATTATTTTTAACTGCTTTACATACAGTTCATTAGTTTAATCCAATGGTTGTGGTCGGGCTCCCTCAATGTGTCAAATCTGAGGGGTCGAGAGATGATTAACGAACAAAGTTCTGATATAAAAATCTGTTTTCATCTTTTGGACTATATTGGACTTTTTTTTGATGATATGTTCTTGCAGCACTGCACTACTGATCTACCCAGTAGTATTTCAACAGCTTGTAAACTCAGTGAACACACCAGTTAAAGTTCAGTGTCTTTGTGCAGTCGTTGTTTAATCATCTGCATCACACAGAAGGTAAACGTTACAACAGAGACGCGTCAGTCTGTGACAAACTGGATTTAGCAGCACTTTCACCTACTGCAGGATCAGACAAATACAGATGAGATGTGAGGTGGCAGCTGTAGTCACTGTTTTTTATGTGAGAGGTCACATTGGTCTATCACAATGTGCTCATACTTTATAAACTTGTCTGAAAAGTAACTGTAGCTGTCAAATAGTAAAATGTACAATATTTGCAATGGTGAAATGTAACTAAATAGCCGACATTTATTCAAGCAATGTACTTAAGTACAATTCTGAAATATTGTACTTTTTTAACCTCTACATACTACTTGACACTAGTAACCTTTTACATTAAAAAAGCTTATGCTTTTATAATGTGTCTTTTCAGTGCTTTACTACAATCTACCCAGTAGTATACAAAATATCTAAAATTGGCTGTGATTATTTTTAAAGATCTAGAAATGTTTACAGTCTTTTCAGCAGATTGCAAACTCAACTGACACTGCAGTTAAAGTCCAGTGTTAATAAAAACATGTTTGTCCAGCTGCTGTTGCTGCTTGTTGTTGGATATAGATTAAGATTCCCCTGTCAGTGATGAGACTCTGCCCCCTCTCACCTTTCACCTGTATCTGTCTGATCCTGCAGGTGAAAGTGCTGCTGAATCCAGTTCGTCACAGGCAGACATGTCTCTGTCGTTAACGGTTATTGTTTACCTTCTGCTGTCTGACAGGACAACCACAACGGCTACATAAACGTGTTTTTATTCACACTGGACTTTAACTTAAGCTAACTAAAATTGGCTGTAATTAAACAGTATTTTTGAAAGAAATGTTTAGTTATTTCAGCAGCTTTGAATCTCCATTAACACACCAGTTCAACTTCAGTGTGAATAATAACATATTGTTTAGGTCTTGTTGTTGCTGAATCATCTGCATCACACAGCAGAAAGTAAATGACACACATTATGACGTTTGAACAGACGGGTAACAGTTCCTTCTCACAAGAGGGCCACCTTGTTATTGAATCACAACATTTACAACAATAGTCCAAAGAAAGAACAAAGCATGCTGTCCTTCAATCAATGATGCAGACACCTGCCATCCAATCAGAAAGCAAAAGAACAAAGTTTAAAACAGGCACTCTGAATTTTAGTGATTTTAGAGTATCAGATCAGATAGTTCCTGAACTGTCAATAGATTGATATTTTAAAATACATTTGATAAGTCGGGCTTTTGTTGTTGCTTCTTTTTCTATTTTGATGAATCCATCACTATCACATAAGCACTGGTATCAGAAGGTTTGAAACAAAAGCAATCCATGGTCACATACAAATAAAATAAAAATCCACCATGATAAATTAAAATAGTAGAAACTAGTGTAGAAACTGAGCTAAAGCTTTGACCATTTGTTCCATATGTTCCGTTTCATTTCAACTTTCTTTTCTTAAACCAGCTTCTTAAGGTACAAGGTCAATTTATTTTTTTGTCATTTTAAATCAAAGTTATGTAATGATATTAAGTTTGTAGTTTCCTTAAATGCTACTCACAAAGCAAAGCAAACTTTATATATGATTAATGTCCCAATGAAAAAAATGTATTTGCATTTTTCTCTGTACTACCATACAGCCCATTGAGAATCCTCTCAATAGGTCTTTGACACAGGACATCACGGATGTACACACACACTTTGGAAAGATGGATCCACTCTGCCTTTGCTGCAGTACTCTGCTGCTCTCTGTTGGCTGAACTTGAGCGTGAGCTTCATTTAAAACTGAAATACATTTGGCATAAATACATTTGATGTAATTTACATGTGTCCATATCGATATAGTTTTAGTCAGTGTTCAAGTTCATTTTACAAACCATAATGAACTTAATTTACCCTTTAATTCTCCCTTTATAGAAACAAACACTTACTCATACTAAAACATTATATCAAATATTATAAGGATAATAAAATTAAATCTGTCTCACCTTAGTATTTTGTATGGTCAATATAAATACATTATTATCCTATAAAAGATCTGTAGGAATAAATCTAGTAGTTGTGGTGCTGCGTTCACTAAGTATCGGAACCACGAATGAGGCTCACGTTCCGGTCCCAATAAAGTAGTAATGAACCTGAGAATGTTCTATTTAATAGTACAGAGAATTTTAACTTTGAGGGAATATTAACAGCTGATGGCTGATTGATTGATCTGATTGAACTCACTGAATTGATACATTTTGAGAGCATTATTTATGGAATAGAAGAGCAGCCATCTCACACGACGACCAACAATTAGCATGGTATGAAAGTCCATCCATCTATCCATCGTCAACCACCTATCCCGTGTACAGGGTCGCGGGGGGGTGGAGCCTATCCCAGCTGACTGATATGAAAGTATTAACTTTTATATTTCATGCTATTTTATTTTTTTATTATAAAAGGAAAACAAGCAAACGCTGTATCTAGTTAAATATCCGGTTATGCATAATTCATAACTTACTGTTTCATTCATAAGTATGACAAAACATTTTAGTTGTCAGTTGTTGCCCCATTTGTTACAAAATCCACTTTGACCATATCAAGAATAAACGGTTTGAGTGCATTGTTTTGGTCCTGGGAGTGTAGAACTTACAGACTCCCTGAAAGCAGCAGCAGTGCATACCTTCACCACACGGTGGTGCTGTTTCACCGTCGAGGCTGCAAGCATGACTGGCAGCGACCAGAGGTCCAGAGAGCTGCGTCAAGTTAACGAGGGTGAGTTAGGAAGACACAGGAAGTTAGTCTGTTTACCTTCTAAAATAAAATCCACTAGTCATCCACACATTTCAGAAGCAGCGATTCGTAGTTTTGAATGTCCAAATGACTCATAATGAACAATCAGAAACCGTAATTAATGGACAAGGAAAGAAATTTAAAAAAATGTAAATGAGTCACTTTTTTGGATCACTTACAAAAAATATTTATATTTTTTTATTTTAGTTATTGTTTATGCAAAGTTTGATCTCTGCTTTTATCATCAAGGCAAGTATAACCAGATCATATGTGACTGTGCTTGCTCTATATTTTTAATGCTACTCTGCACAAATTTAAAATTTAAATAAATGACTCATACTTTTAAATAATACACATTTTTATTGCCCCCCTTCTACACCAGAAGCTATACTTACAAGCACAGAGTCAGTAGCAGAGCAATACCACAGTGTAAAAGTATTCAAGTAAAAGTCTTGCATACAAAATCTACTACTAAAAGTAAAAGCAGTCATGCAGAATCAGCCATTTCAGAATAATGGGTACGATAATAGGTGTCATTTACACTGGGATCGCTGAGGATATGTCCCCACCATTTTCTGAAATGGCTGATTTTGTCTCCACCACTTTTTTAAAGCATAATTTGTTAAAAAAAAAAGTTGAACAAATGAAAATGCCTTTGGAAAGGTTTATTTGCACACAAAAAACATGCAATGCAATTAAAATAGAGCAGAAACAAATGTGCATTGTCCAAAAAAGTAACTTAAGCTAAAAAAACAAGCTGCTGATTATAAAATGACCTAAAACATGCATGCACCAATCAGTAACTTTAACAACTTCTTGACACAGTTTCTTTTTGGCCAAGTGTTCTCTCCCTTTGAGCATGACAAAAGAGGAGGAAAGTCTAAATCATGTCTGCATATGTGTTGCCTCAGCACGGTTGATATTCCAAGAGAAAAGTTGATCTGAAAACAGATCTGAAAGCAACACAGAATGCCTGAGAGCTGCACTAACTTGTATTTTCTATTACTGGCATTTTTATATATTTTGAAATGTCACGTGCTGCCTGAATTTTGTGTTTCCTTTTACATGATTAAAAACATTTCCACCATAAATCGGTGCAGTTCAGAATGCAGGAAAGGAAGTGTTGAATGATCAAAATTTCCTCCCACACCCCCTGCTGAAGATACCTTTAAAACACTGTTTAAGGATATTTTTGTCTCATTCTTGTGAACCTAATATCGTTTATCATGATGTCTCGTGAGCTAAGTATCTGTTCACACCACCAATAAATACATTCCTTATAAACACATTTTGTGTAGTAAGGTACAATATTTCCCTCTGAAAAAAAGTATGTGATAGTTTCCACCACTGCCGGGTTTGTCACATTTCATTGCATACCAATTTGATCTTTTATTCTGAAAGGTGCTAACCGGAAGCCACATGACGTACTCTCAGCTAGCTTGACTGCGCTAACGCAAAGTTCCTCCTGTCGGTACTGAAAGAAAACTGAGGTGAAACGTCTTTTTCTGTCATTTTATGTAGTTGAACCGCTGCTGACTAAACTCACAGGACCCGAAATGTCTCCAGGTAAGTCCTTTATCACTTTTACAGCACAAGCGTTAGCATTTTCTCGTCTATTATAGATGCTATTAACAAAAACACATGATTTGTTTTCAGATTTCTGTGCTGAATCACCTCTGAAGAAGCGGAGTTCGCGTGAAAACACAGACTAAATCATCAGCAGCAGTAGGGACGTTTCATTTAGCTTGGCTAGTTTTTAATGGTATTTCCCCCGCTCTTTTGCCAGCGTTAGGCGTGTTTTATGTGAGTGAAAATATTAAAACAATGGCTTTCTTCGCGAAAAAGAAGAAATTCAAGTTTCAGACCCATCTGACGCTGGAGGAGCTGACCGCTGTGCCTTTTGTCAACGGAGTTTTGTTCTGCAAGCTGCGGCTGCTGGATGGAGATTTTGTCGCTACTTCTTCCAGGTAAAAGCACCGCAAAATCACACGAACACACAAGCAAACACCACTTCATCACTGCAAAACTGCTTTAAGAGTCTTTTGGTTCAATCTAATACAATCTGGGGCATGATTGTTCCTCTATCAAAGTCATTTTAATACACTTAAAGTGCATTAATGCAGCTATACAGTGAATAGCTGAATACTTCATGGAGTTTTTTAACTCCTATGGTGTGGCTGTAATATTATAAATGGCTCCTAATCTTGTTTATGGTTTGATTGTTGTGTTAAATAGAGATTTTGCAGTGATCACATAGGATGCTTTAGGTAAAAGTCCAACATGGACTAAATGCCTTTCTGTTGCATCTTTGTAAAATTTTCTAGAACATCAGTTTTACTTCATTGGGCTTTTAAAGCCGTTGCTGCTTTTGCTGCACTGAGGTGCTTCAGGTTTACATCGTACCAGAAAACACTGGTTTTCACTGAGTCACATTTAAACGCAGGGTGTTGCCATGTTAAGTGGCCTCTCTGTGTTATCTGCACTGGCACCTCAACTGGACTACCAGACTAAACCCGACAAAACCTCTCAAACCAGTTCATACTGGTCAAATAATGTCTAGTATCTCTAAACCTCCCTAAAATAACGGCTTTTACGGCTCTTTCTTCTTCTGCTGTTTTCTGGTTGAATGACACCAGTATGTGATAACCTAGATGGTGAAGATGGCTTTCATTCGGTGTGTGTGTGCGTTTCATCTCCTCATTCACGTCACATGACTCTAAATTCTCTCCCTGGCTTTCAAGAATGTCGACAACTTTCATCTCCTTTCCCTCCCTTGTCTTTGATTCACAAGATGAGATTATACGGCCTTGAAAGTGTCTTCAGATGTCTGTTCCAGTGGTTTTACACTCGTTAAAGGATAAAGATGGGACTCAGTGAGGAGGCTGTCGTAACCTCATCGTGCCAGTTAGAAACCTGCTAAAAGAGTCGGCAGGCAGAGGCACGACTTGACTAACACGGTTACCCAAATGCTTCAGACAGTTTGTTCTCGCGTGTTACAAGTTAACGTGTCGTGTTCCAACTTCATGTTTTATTAAATTTTTCTATTTCCATGATAGGTGTGCATTTGTCAAAAGGGCATCTGGGTGCTCTCTGTGTCCTACATGAGCTACATAAGTGAGAAAACAACACAGAAAGCATATTTCTTTACTTTGTTGTCTTGTTTGTTCTCCTTTTTTTTTTTCAAACCCAAGCTGAAGCACAAAGACCGCCACACTGCTCTCTCTTTTTGTTACTCTCCGACCTACTAAACGAACCTCAACAACACAAATCATTGTTTAACCGGGTAAGTGTTTTATTGGCAGAGAATCTCTGAACTGATGCTAACTCATTTTCAGATAAAACCTGATTTTCCAGGTCTGGCTTCTGATCTGGGCTCCGATAAGTAAAGGATGTCCCACATTCAGGACTGGACTTGTCGGTGGTGTAAAACAAGAGGGAAAAGAAGTTCTTGGTTGGTGTTAGTGCTTCAACCAAACCTCTTTTATATCACTTTTATTAAGACATTTTCCACACCCTGTTTGTACCTCGTGTTCAAACAGGCCTGTTAAACTCCAAATCCCCGAGCTGACTGATGCATATGTGGGATAACTTTTCTCTCATCATCCTCTTTGTATGCGCTTGACCTCCCTGCTGTCACGTATCCTCATCCTGGTGCAGAGTGTGTGTGTGTGTGTGTGCGTGAGGGTCTTGAATAGGGAAAAGTAAACACTGACGGATCGAGATCATCTTGATCAGGTTTCTTGTCGGCGGATGTTTCTGTTTTCTTACCTTTCATCAGGAGGAAAGTTGCACAAACACTTTATCTCATTGGTTGAGGTGAAACGTCAGTGGTCAGAACCAGAGAACTACAGTTTTGGGCTAACTGATTGCTTCGTTTCACCCAGATATGATTCTTTTCATGAATTGTTTAAAAACTCAGAAACTAACAGCAAACACCTATTCCAAGTTCCCGGACCTCGAGGCGATGTCTTGCAATTCTTTATTTTTTATTAGCTTGGTTGAACAGTGTGATTGGAGTTCTCACGTGCTGACTTCATTTGTCAACCCACTATTTATTCTACCTAATAATAAGTGTTTCCTGGCTTCAGTCTCCTCTACTATCGCCATGAATTTGTCTTCCAAAAAGTTTGCTTTTCTCTTCGGTCCGTGGCTATTCCTGACTAAATCTGTGCTGGTATTATATCATTATGCTGATTGTAAGGCCAGTGCTTCAGGGTTAATTTGAGACTTATAGATCACAGGGGCATGAGTGACAAATGTGCTTCTTAGAACCTACGCAAGCAAGGTTTGTTATGCTCAGTATTTTTTATGAATCAAATGTAAGCGACCGTCGGAAATGATCTTAAGTCTAAGTATAAATCTGAAAACATTTTTAATAAATAAGGCCCCTGGAGGTCTGCACTTACATGGCAGAATAAGCATAATCTTTTTTCCTAAATTCCTTTATTGCCAAAATAGAAATAAAGTGTACACGGGACATACACAAGTATACAGAACTTCGATTCGTGCAAAATCCCGTGTTGCATATACATATTTTGGAAACATTTAATATGTAATATGGTTATAATGTTTAGTTACAGTCCATGTAGAGTGAACTGGATGTCTGCATGTTTTTATACATTCTGATAATGCTAATTGAACACATCTTTGTAGCAACGTCCACGTTGATTCCACATTACGACCTCACAACTCTGGGAAATGGGACTATCTGTGGAGCATGTGAATGCACCGTGAGCCACTAGTTACAATTTGTAACCCTCACCACTAGATGCCGCTAAAACGTACAAACTGAACCTTTAAGCTTATTTTTGATCTTTTATTTTGTTTTGCTCTTTTGTAAATTCTGTTTATGTGTGTGGAGCACTTTGAGCGGCCTTGTTGTTGAAAGGCCCTGCACAAAAAAACTTGATTTGTCAGAACTGAAGAAGTCTGTTGGATTAGGGACAAAATGTCTTCTAGTATCTTCAACCAAGTCCAGTTGCCCTTGACCTCAACCTTTTGTTGGATAAACATGGTTTGCGTTATGCTTATGCTAACCATTTCACTAACACAATCTGTCATACATTGTGGATTTGTGTGTGGACTGAGAAACATGTAGCGTATTATAAGACTGGTGTCCTTAACTGTTTCTGCTAGCAGCATGGCTCTAGAGATGGCAATTTTGTTTGTTTGGTCAGGCCATCACTTTGGTTCAAAGTGAAATATTGCGACATCTGTATGATGGATCGACACCAGAGGATGAATCCAGCTGAGTTTGGTCATCATTTTTAGCACATGTGAATGTTTCAACTACGATTGGGTGAACTGCATGTTAACATTGTTTTTGCAAGCATGTTGCCATGCTGATATTAGCTTTCAGCTCAAAGCATTACTTTACTTAAGTACAGAATCAGAGAGATGCTAGCTTGGCTGTAGCCTCTTAGTCTTGTTTAATCTTAGTCCTTCTCTTCATGTTAAACCTAAAAACAGAGACACAGACAACAGATCACACACACAGCCAGTAATTCCAAGAAATGTTGGTATGGATATTTGCTTGTAACTGCATCACATGCAAACTCACATGTTAGAAGGGGATAACATCACATGTGTATCACACATAACTGCATGGTACAAAAGTCTGACTAACCTGTTTTAAGATAAGATAGAACTTTATTCATCCTGAGGGAAAGTGGCTGAGTAGGAAAGAGTGCAAAACTATAAAATATCAATAAAGGTACAAGTATAAAAATAGAAATAAACAGATTTCCAAATTTACACAATGCCCAAAATATATAAAAGCTTTGAGATCAACTGTTGCTGGAATAATGCTGTGAGCATTTCAGATTATGTTACCTTGATATATTTCATTCTAATGTATTTGTATTGTGGTAACTGTGAAATGTTTTTGCTACATTTAGTAGTTTAAAGTTTCTTCATCAATGTTTGCCAGTTTGTTACGAAGTGAAACAAAAACATTGTGTTTTTTTGGCTCTGGGCTCTTGAGGGTTCAGCTCATGATCCAGTGAGATTATTTGTGTGTCAAGAGGAACGCAGCCTCATAAAAAAGTGTCTTTGTCAAAGTAAAACTCCAAAATGCTTAGAAATAACAAACCAAATTGTTTAGAAACCTCCCTCCGCATCCCCAGCAGCGTGGACTGCAATGTCCGCGGCCTCTGTTCTCTCAGAGGTCATTCTCCTCTCTGGAGGTTATATAACAGCTCAGATTCTCTCCCTCCCATCTCAGTTATCATCTCTGTGACTGAAAACAAGGCCCTCTCAGAGGAGGAGGCGACGGCACAGGGAGGCTCCCTCCATGGCGGACAGAGATTAACGTTATGTCACAGATCTGACAAATGCTGCCTTTGTACGGGGCCTGGCTGTGGGCCTGGCCTTGTTATGGGTCGGGAGCAGTGGGGGAATTAGCAGCGAGCTTATCCAGCGGGCCGTGGTGCGCCACATGAAAACCCTCCCAGATTCCCTGTTGGCTATAAGTCTGGCTGGAAGCACACAGGATCACATGCTGTGAATGTGAGCGTCCAGCTATGAGACCGATATCTCAGAACGATTTTAGTTTGGCCTGTCTGGTATCTGCCATCAGTCATCAGTGTCATCCACCTCTGATATGACCAAAGTTCAGCTGCTGCAGAAAAACACTATGGAAAACACATGTATGTTTTTGCACTCATTGTCAGTTCAGTGTTTCCCTCAATTTATAGATATTGGGGTCATGACCTCATAGGACTGCCGAGGTTCATTTGAGTGTTTTAGCAGCTGCTATACTTACTTTTAACTTGGCATCATGGCAGCCTTACGAATCCTGCGTGGTTCCTGGTGGGGAATTAATTGAAGATACAGTCAAGGACAGTTATAGCAGTATGTGAAGGCACATCAGCAGCAGACCAATGGCAGCGACAATAGTGGAATGTTTTTGCAGAGAAACTCAGATTGAATATCGTGCCTGCTGCTTTATCTGACCTTATTTCAACATTAACACAACAGTAACCTCCTTGTGTGTCACTGTGCTTAGCCATGTTTACAGTTTTCAAATCAGAATTTCTCAAGGGTGATTTTCTGGCAGTGTGGCATCTTCAGATGTCTGTCCATCCTGCTGCCCAAAACTGTCAGAGAAAAGCAGCAAATCCTCAAATTTAAGAAGCAGGAAACAGCAAAATAATAAAATAAAGCAGTAATAGTATCCTGAACCTTCACAGGAGGTTAATTCAGGTCAGTTTTATTTCAATGATAAAAATCAAAAATTATAGTATGGTTATTATGGTATTAATAGTTTGAGGTACTAGTGAGGCGATTAAATACATTCCAGGAAGTCCAGTTTGAGTAACAGATCAGGAGGCAAAATGGTGAACAGTGGTTTATAATACTCAGACACAGGAGTTTGCAACTCTAAAGTTGAACACTTAATGTCCCACGATGATTTAAATGGTGTTGCAGAGGATTTTCCACCCTGATAAGAATAAAACACATAGAAAATATGCTTGTCATGTTTTGGCCTGAATAATACGTATAATAGTATTCTTGTATTTGATGGTTTAAATGACTGATGTCCCAGGAGACAGATGGCCTTCATGTTCAGCTTGTGGTTTTACAGTTTTAGAGACATAACAGAAAACAGCACTGTGCATTTATAACAGTTGGACATGGTAAACACAAAGAGTAGCCCAAGGCAAAATAAGAGTTACAAAAAACCCTTCGTGCATGCTCTGTTTTTTTCTCAGAACTGAGGAAGTTCAGGAATACTGGGGAAAAAGACACAAGTTAACCAAAGAATTGACAGGTTTGTTTTTTAGAACAACATGCAAAAGCAAACAGGTTTTTCTTTTTTTATATTGAGGTGTTTTTTAAGTACAAGAAACAACAATGACTTAAATACTTGATCTTCTACTTAATAAAAAAGGTAAAGGTTTAAGTGAAATGTTCTTTCAGTGAGCTCCTATACCGTCTTCATGTAACAATCTCAAACATTTGTGTGTACTAGAGTGTCCACACCCTTCAAAACACTTTCAAATAGTTTTGTAATCAAAAACATGCAAAATTTCATACGAACTATCCGTTTTTTTTTTGTATCAGCACTGATCAGATTATGTTTGAAGTGTCCTTCTCACCTGCTTTCTCAGTACCACAAACAACAGGTGCAAATTATACAAATACAATTTCACTAAAGATGTTAGACAAGTATCATTTAAGACCTGGTGTTGAATTTCAAGTACCAGGAGTTGTACCAGCATTGGAATGATTCCACTATGTCCAGCCAGCTTCCAGTCAGATTTGCTGATGGGTAGTTTTATATCTCAGTGCAGGTTTAGAAACCACATGGTGTCCATCCTGATTTGGCAGAAAACATGATTTTCAGAGGTGTGCGAGGTCAGGCTTTAACAGCTTTGTCTCGTTTTGAGTTTGACATTTAAAGTTTACATTTCAGATATTTAGCTCATGGTTTTATCCATAATGTTTGACATTTCCAGAGCGCCGACATACCGTCGTTTTTTCATACAGTCATACCTTCCTGGTATTTCACTGGGGTAAATACAGTATTTGATGTTTTTTTTTGTAAAAGAAAACAGAAACATAACTGAGCTGCTGTTGTCTAGCCTACAGTGCTGTTTAATATGTAGTTAGCTTTGTAGTCTTGCTTTGTTTAAATACTAATGGCCCGTAAAAAAACAACAGATAGGAAATAAATTGCTTCAGCCTTAGGCTGATGATATATTGGGCAACTTTTTGACTTGCTAGAGGCAAGTCCGATTATGTTTTAAACGGATAGCGGCGGGGCGGGTGGCGGAGTGTGCGAAGGGGATTCTTGTTGAAGGGCCTGATGACACTTGCTGCCATGGATACCAACACATCAGTAGGCGGAACAGAGGGCATCCACTAAAATACATGAGTTCAATACAGCATCCCTGTATCAGTTTATTAGAAAGAGGAGCGTCTGTAGTTTTGACCCTGTTGGAAGTCATATTGTCGGGGAAAAATGCCCTGGTATACCTCGATGCATATACCTTGTGTTGAGCCTAACCAACACTGCACAAACCCAACAAACCACAGCAGCCTGAATCTGTGTGCATTGAAACATTTCTTTGATGCTATAATTGTGTCTGATAGAGAAGTGCCAAGAGGGGAAATAAGAGCTGAGGGAGGAAGATAGAGGGGGGTTTTGTATATAAAGGTCAATAAAAAAACAGGATTTTTGGAAGCAGTTTGAAGTCACCTGAGAGGATGGTGTGATTGAGTGCAGAGATGTGGATGAGAGATGTTTTTTTTCTCAATGTGTTCAGGTAAAAGCAGAGAAGAAGAAGTAAAGTCAGAGTGAACCATGGAGCTTTGAGAGGCTGCAGTGAGTTTTTCTGATGCGGCAGCGTGGTCAGATTGTGTTCATTTCCTGTTCAGCAGTGCAGGGCTGATTATAATCAAGAACACATTTGTAACTGATACAAACTTTAGGTCTTAAGGTATTTTTAATGGTGACACACCAACTCTTGTAACACATGCCCCTAAAACACATTTTTAGTAACTGAAACCTTGACAAAACAATCTCACCACAAGGTCCACTGAGTAGCTGTTCTGAAACTTTCGACCCTGTGATCTTCATGAACACAAGTCAGCATGGATGTGAAGTCTGTAAAGTGCTTAGGAAAATGGTAGCGTGAATTTATTCCCTCTGCTCAGAACAGCTACTAAAAGGAGCATGTGGTAAGTTTGTTTTGTCAATCCTATGTTGGTAATGATGTTGAAGTTCTTCTGAGTGCTAAAAATGTATCCAAATGGCTCGCTGAAAATGCTTTATTTTATTTTATGCAAAGTCCATATTATATCGTGATGCTTATATATCTACCCAAAATTATGATTTCCCTAATATGTTGTTCATATAAATCTGTTAAACTGGTGCAATCACTCAGTCTGTACACTGGTTAAACTTTTTCTTTGAGCTTCCACAATGAAGTTAATGAGTAGATTGTTATAGCGTCCATGAGCAATGGCCAAAACCATAAAGATTTCACGCCAGGTTGTAAAACACTAGAACTTCCCTTAAACATGGCTAATACTTTCTGATTCTGACACTGTACTCATGCAGTGTAGTGTCATGTTGTCAGACTGTGTTCACAGGTTGTGTTAGTGCTTCCCAGCAGGAAGGTTCAGAATGTAGAAGAACTTTTGGGTGGAGTTGGTCGAGCTTCCTGACTGTCTGCCAGGCGTCACCAGCACTTGACTGGTTTGAATTGTTTTAAATTGCCTTGTGGAACTTTTTAAGTGATCCTTCATCTTTGTGTTCTCATTGAATTAAACAAAAGATGATGAAGATGATGGCTTTGGTCTCCTCCAGATTTTTTGTTTCTCTAAATACACTGATGGATCCCTCAGCCTTGACTATACTTCCAAATAGACACACATGCTGTTCTATACATACCACACAGGGTGGTAACATATGCTCACACACATCCCACACACACGTGTAGTTGGCTCACTGTTAGCAAATGATTAAATTTACATCATTTGGACTGCAGAAAGTATACATTTGGGTTTGATGTGCAAAATGTATAAGAGCTAGGTTGTGCATCATTGCATCAGAATCAAAAATCGAAACTAGAAACGGGTTTATTCTCAAGTTTTCACATCACAGGAATTTGCCATGGTATTTTGAAACTTAACAAAACAAAGTGCTGCATAAGTCAAGAATGATCCATTTGAAATAGAAATGTACAATGCAAAATAAGAAAATATATAATAATGTGTGAAATATATCAGTTTTTGGTTCAATGAAAAGATGTTCAGTGTTTAAAAACAAAGAGGCTGAAATGTGCAAATTAAGAATATGTGCATATATATGAGTATGACTCCAAAGATCTGTGGTTATGTAATGCATCAAGTTAGACATGGTTAAAGTAATGTGTAGTGTGTTAATAGTGTGGGATAAGTCGGTCACCACACACCTGATGTGCAATACTGGCCGAATTAGTAGTCTATGTGTGCCAGTCTGGGCAGCAAATATAATAATGCTGCTCTTCTGCAGCGTTCGCCTACTAACGCCAGGACATAGGACAGGAGATACCTTCATATGGCTCAGCAGTCTGCATTGATGCTGTATTTGGGCTTAAGGTCTCTGAGTGAAGCAACTTTATAGGAAAGTGGAGCTCAAGATTGAGCGCAAGTCATTATCTATTTACCTGCTTTCTTAGGTCTATACAACACTTTGGTTGTTCTAATCTCATGGTTCTGCCCTGCATAGACTGTTTTTAAACGCCATGTTCTCATGGGATCTACTATGAACCAGCCCGAGTCTTCTCAGATTCTCATGGTCGACAGTGCAGCTCAGGTATTGATGAAGTAAGATGATGTTGAGACAGACCTCTTTTTCCTGCCCAGTGTCTCCATAATGGGCTGCGATGGACAAACAAGCCTGTTAGAATTTCTCAACGCGTTTCTCAACTTCTACTTTTACCAAACCACTGGTGCTGACACAACAAGCCATTGAATCAACTAAATAGATAGAAAAGGTGAACAGATTATAAAACCAGTGCAGTCATTCATCAAGCAAAAAGTTAGGATTTGTTGTGTTCAGCTGTTTTATCATCCTAATTTCAGTATCTTTTGGGTTTTGGACTGTTGGTCGGACAAATAACTGATTGATCAAGATTATAGGATAACATCTCTGCCAATCAAATAATAACACCAACGACATTGGATCTACCAAGAATCATTCAATTAAAAATGGGGAAAAATTTTAGGAGTGTTTGCTTGAGTGTAGCAGCCAGGGAGTTCAGTGGAAACGCAAGCTAGAAACCATCCATTGGTTGTTTTTTTTCTAACCAAGTTTTGAATAACCTTATCAACCAAATGCTTAACCACAGTGGTCAAAAGAGAAGGTGTCACTTTTTTCACCTGTTCGAAACTCTTCAGATGTAAGCGAGGTAGGACATTTGGCTTGTGAGAGGAGGGAAGAGACGAGTGTAAAGGAAGGAAAAAGTCCAGAGAGGAGCAAGTTTGTAAGAAATCGACAGGGACTAGCGGCTTCGCAACAGCTGTTTCCTGTTTTCATCTCACTTTTCCAGCCGTTAGCGTTTTGATGGGATGTGAGTGGAGGGGGTGGTGTGTGTGAGAGCGTGTGTTCGTGTAAAGAGTGTGGGGGTGTTTTTGGACATTATTCCTCTGGTATCTGGCCAGGTAATAACATTTTTTTCTTCTTCCATGCAGGGGAATTCCTGTGAAATTGATTGTTAGAGCTTCTCTGCTTCTAAGCAGACCTTTTTTTATGAAGCTGTGATTTGCTAAAAAAAAGTGAAGAAAATACAGTCCTCTGACAACTGAATTGCACTAACTGAAACAAATTCCCATGATGCAACTAGCATCTTTCGGACTCTACCTGCCTGGTAAATGGCATCTCTTCCAAACTCTCCCAGACAAAAGCTTACTTATCACTTAGTCTCATATTGAACACTGCCGTTGTGCACTTACTTGATGATGATCCCAACATTTGACAGTTCATCTTCTTCTGTTTGATGTAGAATTTTAACCAGGAGGATTATTGTCACCAAAACTTGAATGTGATTGTTAGCTGTCAAAATATCTGCGGTCTTTTTGCTCACTTGACTTTAATTTAATTTGAATAAAAATGAACGTACTTGTCCTGTTGGTCTCTGACTCTGTTAAGTCATTAGAGCAACTCAGGGCTGATTTTAAAAGGCCCCACAAAGATTTTTATTAGTATCTCCAAATTCCTCACTTTATAGGGTCTCTCTGGAGGACAGGATCCGCTTGAGCCTGTCAGAGATGGAAAACTTTATAGTTCTAGCCAAATCTCCCGAAGGACTGATTACGAGATTTATACTTCATTACTTTACTCTGATTCTTCAGACTGTGAGTCTATGAAGCTGTTGTGGAAGCGTGATCTGTCCGTGACGTTCAACCCTGTAGACAAGATCTGCAGCGGGGTTTTTCCTAAATGTACAGTGAGGGGGGAAAAAACTATTTGATCCCCTGCTGATTTTGTTCATTTACCCACTGACAAAGAAATGATCAGTCTATAATTTTAATGGTAGGTTTATTTGAACAGTGAGAGACAGAATAACAACAAAAAATGCATGTCAAAAATGTTTTAAATTGATTTGCATTTTAATAAGTGAATCAGAAAGATTTCTGCCCCCCAGCTGTCTTTTATACAGGTACAATGAGCTGAGAATACGAGCACACTCTTAAAGAGAGCTCCTTATCAAGTTTGTTACCTCTATAAAAGACACCTGTCCACAGAAGCAATCAATCAGATTCCAAACTCTCCACCATGGCCAAGACCAAAGAGCTGTCCAAGGATGTCAGGGATAAGATTGTAGACCTACACATAGCTTGAATGGGCTACAAGACCATCGCGAAGCAGCTTGGTGAGAAGGTGACAACAGTTGGTGCGATTATTCGCAAATGGAAGAAACACAAAACAACTGTCAATCTCCCTCAGTCTGGGGCTCCATGCAAGATCTCACCTTGTGGAGTTGCAATGATCATGAGAATGGTGAGCACTGTCAAATCTTGGGTGAGAACCTACTTTCCTCAGCCAGGGCATTGAAAATGGATCATGGATGGGTATTGCAGCACGACAATGACCCAAAACACACGGCCAAGGCAACAAAGGAATGGCTCAAAAAGAAGCACATTAAGGTCGGGGATTGGCCTAGCCAGTCTCCAGACCATTTTTTCACCGAACTTATTACACACCTGTTCACCTCCAGTGAATGTTTCCTGACACCTTCAACCTTTGTTATAAATGTAATATACCCAAAGGTACATTTATCCGCTTGTTTTGGTCAAGTAACTGCATCCAGACTTTCTGGAAGGGGGTTCACTCTGTAACCCCTGAGGTCACCGGTAAACAGTTTTTGTTCACTCCTTCTTTCTGTCTACTTAACCATACACTACACAATCTCTCGGACACAGACAACAAATCTCTGTTGATAAATCATTTGTTTTTGGCTAAAAATTTTTTTCTGCGTTGGTCATCTCCCCAGATCCCTACAGTCGACATGTGGCTATCACGGATTTCTGCTCTTATTCCTCTTGAGAAGTTGACTCATGACATTAATCACAAATTGGACAAGTTTTGGAGGATCTGGGTACCATTGCATTTTTTTTAGTTATCATCTGTCCCTGGACGATGAGGACTGTTTTCCCTTTCACTTATTTCATGAAAGTGCTCTTCGTTTACCTGTCCCCTGTCGTCTTTTTATTACCTTATTTATTTTATGCATATGTAGAAAAATAAAGCGCATCGCTCACTGTTAGTTTGGGGTGGAACTTTTTTGTTTTGTGTTTGGTTGCTTATAAAAAATGAAACACCAACAAAAAGAGTATTACAAAAAAATGTACGTACTTGCAATTGTGTGAATGCATGTATGCACTCAAAATAGCAAGTGTAAGTATGGAAGAATGCAAATTGAGACAAAGCTAAAGTCTTCAAGCTAACGCTGAGATAACTGCAATAACCTCACTATGATATTGTCAGGGTTATTCTGTCAGACTTGAGAGTGCTCAATAGGGAGTACTATCTGACAAGTAAACTGACTTTCATGTGTAAAATTGGTGGACCTCCCCTTTATCACGATAAATGTGAAATCATTATTTCTTTAAAGTTTAAAGGCTGATTTTTGCTCCTAAGTGAAAATTGAAGAAACCAGATGGTGAATTGTTTGGTTAAACTTTTCTTTATGGACAGAACGTGACAAACACTTGTTGCCAAACAGTGGCTCGCAAGTCTGAGGTAGGAAATTCAAAACTATTATCATAAAAATATTTTTTCAAAATATATCATTAGTAAATCTTTTTTCAGTCCCTTTTCCTCAACAAAATAAATATCTTGATAGAAAAATTGTTAATTCATTTGTGATTCAAATGAATTAAACCAAACATTTATTGATGATATATTAAATATTTGTTACATTGTTATTGAGGAAAATCATATTGCTATGATTATCATTATTGTTGTATTGTCCACACAATGTTGATTAAGTTTGTTAAATATAAGTTGCACAAATTTAAGGGTGAAGGGTCCCAGATGTTTGTTTTTGTTGCTGTTTTAATGGCCAATTTAACATCTGTTGAAAGTTATCCTTGGGGGTGAGGTTCTATCCATGGCCTCTTCAACAGAACACATGGTTGTATTAAAGGTTTTTGGTGTCAACGTTGTTTGACCCTATAACCTTTTGCGTACAGGAACATCCTCTCTGACTCCTCGCCCCTCCTGCTGCCTGCTGGTTCGTCCTCATGTCACTGTCCCCTCTGCTTCCTCAGCACTCTGCTCTCGGGCTGTTTATCTGAGCCCTCGATGCGACCCAGCCCGGCTGCTGTTTGTGTTTCTGCTGTGGCCGGACCCCCAGGAGCCACGCAGTCAGGATGGGAGATAAGGATCCCATACTGCTGCATTGCTGACATGTTGAGTCATCACTGACTGGGGTCCTGTTAGGGGCTACTCAAATCAGGCACTTCATGTTTACAGTTCATGCTTTCGGATGACTTTGGGTGCAATTACAACTTTAGCTTGTCTTCTTCAGTCCGAAAGGTTTTCTTGTTTGTTGGTTGCATTTGTTGGGTTTGCTGTATTTATGTTCAGTTTTTCCGCATAACAAGCAAACAAGACATCTTAACTGACGTAACATGGACCAGAAACGGCTCGATTACTGGACAGAGTTTTAACAACCTGTCGTCGTGCCAGATTGCAGATTTTTGGCAGCAGAGAGAAGGTCAAAACAATTCCAGCTCAGTGGGAGAGATATATTTCATTTTATTATGTAAGTTCCCAAGCAACCGTAACAGTTGATTAGTAAATACCCAATAAATAATTGCCCAAGACATTGTTCACGTGAAAATAAAATTGCAAGTAAGAATCTTGTAAAGATCACAACCTGAAAACAACTTAAAATGGCAGCTTAAAGGCAACCAAAGAGCTAAAAAGATTCTGAAACAATTAGAACAATCTGAAACTGTAAAACAAAGCAGTGATTTAAATCTTCACTGAAGATGCCTACCTTTTTCAGTTGCTGAAGTTTCTTTCTTTGTAAATTGGAAACTCATGTATTCAATACATGTAAGTGGTTCACATGTGGGGTGTCCTGGTGGCCTTGAGGAAAACCTCAGCTTCTCCATTTGGATTCCAGCCCTAGTACCCTTGCCATACCTGTCTTTCTATTCCCATGTTTCCTGTCTGTAGTTACCTAAAAAATAAGTACATCATATTGTTTCTTTTTCTTCCTCCTCTGCTTGCTACAGTGTTTGCTTCTCTAAACTTTTTTGAAGTTATAAATCTTCTCTTCCTCGGCTCCCCAGCTCTTATTTGCTTTCCTACCACTTCCTAATCTATTCTGGATATTATATAGTCACAGGAATCTTTGGTCCCATCTCTTATTGGCTCGCTCTGCCTTTGACTCATGGCCTCCTTATTATCGATTAACATTTAGACCACTGATTTTGACATTTGTGAATCATTCAGAATCATCCATGTCCACTTCTCGATGCATCTAACAGTCAATTTTTCCCACCACCCCTTGTGAGATTAGTAAGTAATTAGTGAGTAAGTAAGCTTTGGGGGAAAGTCTTTTGCTCGTCTCTTTTGTTTTATGATCCGTGTGTTTGGTTTGGTTTGAGGTTCTCAGCTAATTATTGGATTTTTCAACACAGGACAGTGTCTCTCCCGATGTTCTTTTAAGCGAGCATTTTACATTAATGACAATGTATTAAATGTCGATGGTGGTACTGAAGTTGCCATTGTAGAAGTCCCACTTTTCCTGAGCTGCTACTCCATCTTCAGGGTGATTTGTGTGGGGAAACATCAGGTTTTGCTCAATTTTCAGCTGTTGAAAATTATGTTTATTTGAGGGATACAGCAGTTTTCTGTTTGACATTACGCTAATTTGGTTCAACTGTGCAACATGATTAAAGTCTAACCCGCAGGACAAATGCATGGAAGAGGACACGCACATTGATGGCCTTTGTATTAGTTTTTCTTTGCTGGCGTTATCCGCCTTTGGTCCCATGTTTACGTGAGCTCTGCTCAGCTGGAGTGGAGCAGCTCCAGTGTCTGTCTACTGTCACCGTGGCCTGCTTCAACTGAGAGTCTGCTGCCGAGCACAGTGCTGAAGTGTGCTGCTCATATCTGTTCTTGTATTTTTGGATGAGTCACGTTTCTTTCCATAGTTTAATTCTCAAATGTAGAACATACATACCTCAGCTAAGGCTACTTGTTGTTTTAGAAACACAATGATTTCTTAAGGTGCATAGCATCAAATAAATAGAAGGAACGGATTTGTGTTAAATGTAGCACCGAAGTCTCCTCCTGCACAAAAGGTAAAATGCGACAATAAAAATATAGAAGAGCAGAAGACATACAAGGTGCAGGTATGAAAATAAAAACAAACTTCAGAGGTCTTATAAAAATGTCTTGAGTCTGAAAGACAGAGTGTTTGTGTGGGTGTCTCCTGCTCGTCTGAGCTGCTGGCAGAGCAGCGGTGGATTTGAGGAGTGTGAGGTTTCCATGGAGTCTGAACAAAGCCATCTGGATTGAGGAATGTGGTTTGGGAACAGTCCCTGTTACACTCTGGAGGCCCAATAGTGTGGGGGTCCTGATAAGAGCAGAGAAAAAGAGTGAGTGAGAGAGAGAGCGTGTATGTGGTTTGTTCTCTTCTGAGAACCTCACTTGTTTCCAGGGATGGATGGATGAGAAAAACTCCTCCTGGGGACATTTTCCCCTCTCTTCACTGCTTTGATTACAACTTAGGTTTAGGGTTAAAGAGGATTTACAACATGATTTTTATTTGTCAATCTCCTTGTTGTGAGTCCTCACTTCTTTGCTTGCGATTGCCACGGTTTTTGATTAAGTAAGCCCGGACCTTTTAAGTCATTGCATTTGGATGGTTTAATATTAGTAAGCATTCTAACTTAAAGGGGCCCTGAGGAGATTTCTTGTAAACAAACAAATGTTATGTTTACGTTCAGTGTCCATTTACCAAAACACATTATGTGTCTCCTTGAGGTCCAACAAACATTGCAAGTGCATTTGCAAATCCAGTTTTATAAAAGCATTTTAGGTATTTTAAATCCAGCATTGCACATCCTTGCTTTCTAGCTTTGCGGTCTTCCTCTAAACTTTGCTGGTGCATTGCAGCCAGGGTCCAAAATTAGCACCAGCCACCAGCCAGATGCTGTTAAAATATGCAAATAGCTGGTAGATTTACTTTACTCACCAGCCAAAAACACAATGGTAACTCTACTGAGTGACTGGAACCCTTTAAAAATTCACTTTTTTGCTGGTGGACAGAAAAGTAAATTTTGCACCCTGATTACAGCATGTCTTGGTGTGTTACTGTCACCTGTAGATCAGTGGAATAGCATGACACCATTGGCAGGTACGTGTGCGTCGTGGTCCTCTTGCATGAGAGAAAGAAAATGGACATGCATGCTCTAAATATTCACAGGGAGCCTTTAATTCAAGAGAAAATAGTCAGTTACTTGACTTTGTTTTACAGAAAGTTATTATTCAATGACTCATTTAGTTTAGTAATCATAACAGATGCATATCATAAGCTCACATGGCCCAAAGTGACTTTTTCAAATAGCTAACTACGTCTGAAAACTCCTAAATGTTCTATTTATTATTTTACATTGAGAAAAGCAAGACTTAATTTGAGGGGGTGTAAGTGAGCAATCAGTTACCACATGTCAATTAATTGATTCATTAAAAACAATAAAAAATATTAAAAAACCCCTGAAACAACCCTGTACCCATCAATATTTTTTATTCATCGTCAGACAACAACAGGCTTCCATCACATTTAATACAATACCTGACAATAAATAACCAAAGATGTCTTGTTGTAGTGAAACTAGGGGTGGGCATAGATTAATTTTTTTAATCTAGATTAATCTAGATTAATTTCAAAATTAATCTAGATTAATCTAG
>JAPMOB010250089.1:14807-29696 GCA_029875015.1 Lepomis gibbosus | reverse complement strand
TATAACAATTTCTGATCAACCCATATAAATTGCATGCTTAAAATAACATACTGTTAAAGCCCCGCCCATTTCGAGACAACACGACCCACTTCCGGGTTAAATCCCACCCACTTCCGGGCTAGGTCACACCCAGTCCGAGTACAGATACAGATAATGCTGTACTCGCTCATCCCTAGTCTTAACCTGTGTTAACCTGATTGTTGTATGCGTTGTTTTTCTTTGGAGAAGATGATGGCGGTTGATTAACTGAAGTTGTGATCACCGATTTGTAAAATAAATCCTATTATAATTTTAGAGAGTCTTTGTGTGTTGTTATTGTGTTATAATAACAGCCCATTTGTGACAGCCAGTGTACGGATTCACCCTTCACTGTCAGCCTATTACTATTTCATTATTGGCATTTATAGGTGAGCAAGCCCCTTTTTGAGAGTGTTTTTGTTTGGTTATTGGCCCCTAACACCAGGGTGGTGCCCCGTTTTTGTTAATCTTTATTAATTATTTTTATATTTTTAATATCCTTGATTATTGTATTGATAGCCAAACCTGGTTCTATCTAACAGATCCTGACATTGGTCAGAGCAAATGATGTTGTTGTAACCATTCACAACTCAGAAAATTGTCCTGTGAGGGTTGCAGCGGATGGAGCATATCCCACTGGAGCCTGGCCACCATTTTGTTTTTACAGACACCAGTAAATGAATAATAAATATTTTTTAAAAATCATAAATTAATTCAATAAAAAATACAGTAGGTACATACTGTAGATGTAAAAAATAAAAGCCAGCAATTAGCTTAAAAGTAGACCACAATAAGCTCTAAATTTCAGTTAGATGGGGGGGATCTGAGTTGCATACCACCAGTACAGAACGCATCCAATAGCAGTCCAATATATTTTAAAAGGCACCACCCACCCACGCTATGATTAGTTTAACTGGCCACTGGAAGGTTATTTAACATGATTCTGACAAGAAGGCCTGTTAAGAAAAATGATTTAATTCCACATGAAACTGTAATTTCATTTCAGATTTTTTGTCCCAACTATGTATAAAATGATATTGGAATACGATGGCAGTAAAATCTGTATTGCATTAGATGTAAGATGCAAACGTGCTAATTGGTGACAGTAATGTGGTTTCCAGTTGATACCGGATTGGTAACAATGCATTAATTATTGAATGTGACCTGTAAAGGAGCTGTGATTTAAAGGCCTCAGAACATCTGGACGCCGGCATTTCACTCTTTATTACCTTACTGCTGCACAACTATCACAACATCACATCGACAGCATATCTTGGCAAACTAGAAAGTAAGCTATAACCATACAATTTGAGCTTGAGGGAAAACAAAACAAGGAAAATATTAATAAATAAAAAATTAATACAAACATGGCATCCTGTTCTAGACTATTATGCCAACCAATTTAATGGAAGCTCTTTGGACACTCAGCGTCTCTAACCTATCTCCCCTGCCCCCCTTAGCTGATGTTGCCTCTTTTCGGTTATCGTTCCATTGCCATAAATACAAGTTGTAATATGTGAGGAGTGCAATAAGTGATGTTCACATATGGTACTGATTCTAACATACCTCTGTATTAGACTCTGTTAACTGCCTCTATCACTGAAAATCCAAAAAAAACAATTGGAAATATTAAAAGATTAGATTAGACTTTAAAATACTATATTTTTACATACAAATCAACTTCAAATCATTGACAGAACACAAAGCATCTTGGACCTACAAATTATGCTAATCCATAGCTATACATCCACAACACAGAATATTCTTTGACTGTAATACAAGTCAAATTTCCCTAATAAGAGCGACATGTGTCCTGTTTTTCTTGAAGGCACTTTCAGCAGCACAGACTTGGTTTGTTGAACATGGTAGGAAACACAGCTTTCAACCTTCTTTCCTCCTGCCATTGTAAATTGCTTCATGGGATTAATTGGCTGCTAACAGCTTATGGATTTTTCTTTTTCCTGTTACTGTCTCTGTGTGTTACATTTGGGCGGTACATGTTGTGGAGATATTTGGCCTTCTGGTGCTTCAAACCCAATTCACTGCCTTTTTCCAAGGCTGGCTGCTTTGAAAAGACGAGACCTTCCTGCTGTAGAAAAGCTGCCCACGGCCTCATCGCACACCAGTGACTGTGTACTCATCTCTCTCTCTCTCTCCCTGCCTGTCTCTTTCTTCCTGCAGCTCCCTTTGTATCTATCAGTGCAATTGGATTCTCACTCCAAGCTGATTTTCAGGCATGAATGTTGGATGAATACTTCTGCTAAAACATCTTAATACTGTAGAAAACATGTGTGTGTGTGTGTGTGTGTGTGTGTGTGTGTGTGTGTGTGTGTGTCAGTGTTTCAGAATATGCATGCATACAACACACAGATATTTTCATATTAAAGTTGATACTGGACACTTTGTTCCAGTGTTTTTTTATTTTAAATGCTGGCCAATGTGTCGCTCCAAAGAAACAAGTTAGAGTAGTTTTATTACCAATAATGATCCTAAAAGTCTCCATTTAGACCAATTCAGGGATAATAGCTCCATAAATCAGTATTTTTTCCATTTATTTTGTCTATTGTTGTCATATTTTGCATATATGTATTTTAAATGCAGAAACTTTTCCGGCTAAAAGAACAAAAACACATCAGGATTCCATGAATCTTTTCAAGCATCTGCGCACAGGAAGGAACCTCCGTGATACTGAAGGTGAGTGACCCGACTTTGTTCCATCTTCTCTTATTCCCCAAACACACTTGCGCTAATCAATGATGTGTAGTTAAACATAGTGCCTTTGTCTCCCTTCCATCTTGTTGTATTCCTCTTGCTGTTTTACCTCTAAAAGCACCCGCTGTGGCTGAACAATGAGCCAGCAGCAACAGTTTATATACCCCCAACAGCCACTAGGGGGCACTACACTGCCATGAAACAGAGCTGGTCCCCCAGCTCGGCTCCTTTGTCTGTTGTACATTAAGGAACCATCTATATCCAAGATAAAACCCTCTATGATTATTTTACCCCCCTAGTTGCCCTCAAAGTAGGCGACCGGCGCTGTGAAATCCTTGAGAGATTTTAATTTCCTTTGACCTGGAGAAGGCAGAAGCAGAAACATCAATGTAATGGCTCTGTTGCTCCATTGAAATAAAGATGATGCTTAAATGAAGCATTTGCGTGGCTTGTTTTTGTCTGTTTGTGGTTGACTTTCCCCAAGAATGAAAAGGGAAGAAGGGATCAAATGAGGACAAAGCGGACTCAAATAGAATCATTATCACGTACAAACTGCTCGTATCGATTGCATCCCCTCATCATCACTGATAGAGATTTCCTGTGTGCAGCATGGCTTTTCAGGCTTTTGGCCTTTCAGAGGAGCTAATGTAAAGAAAAAAAAAGAGCATGAAAGCTTGTTTGATGTTGGTGTGCATTTCATGTCCCTTGCTGCTTTGAAAAAGAATGGCACAGTATCACTGATCTCTTCCTGCATTTCTCAGTGTGTGTGCATGTGTGCGTGATCTGGACACCTACAGGGACTCTTATACTGTCTGACCATTATCGGCGGTTAAAAACGAGGTCTCTCATTCTTTCTGCCCAAATAATTTTTAAGCCGTACTAATTGAAAATGTCAGCTTGAAAAGTCAAGGCCTGTTGCGGCGAGTTAAGAGACCAGCTGGCATTAAGAAGACCTTAAATCAGCCCAGAGGAAATTGGTTTTTATTTTTCCTTTCTTGCTTTCATTCTTTATTTTTCTCCTCCTCTCCCTCACTGTTTTTTTTTTTTTTGCATTTTTTGTTTCATGGAAAATTCCACAGACGGCAGCTTCCTCCTTCGGAGAGGTTCAGACCAATATATTGGCTTGACTTGCTGATTCTGGCTTTTCATTAAAAATGTGATCTGGTGCAGTCATTGTGGAGTCTGCGTGTGATGCGATGATTGTCTTTGACAACGGCTTGTGAATATTCAATCGTTTCATTTTCATACGAGATGTTATCTATTGTCTGCAGCGACATAGGTAGTGTCAGTGTCTTATGGACTTCTAAATGCTGTTATTTCAGAGGCCTGTCAACCCTGTAGAAAAATGCAATTGTGGGGATCACAATAAAAATTTGGGAGGACTGTGGGGAATGAAAACTGTCTAATTAGAGGAACATCACCACTGACTGAGATTTTGGCTTCATGTGATGGTCTAAATCAGCTCAAAAGACTTTTTCCCCTAGCCTTTTACAAAAATGGTCAAATTGAAAATTCAGTCCTCCCAGTATTAGCTTTCAAANCCCTCATCCTCAGAGACAAACTAAAAAGGAACAGTAGGATAGGGGGCATTCATACAACTCATAACACCATATTACCTTTCCTTGTCTCCTTTCTTTTACAACAAAGAGGAAAAAAATGAAATGTTGTCACACTTGAACCCCCTCCACACACACACACACACACACTGGTTCTGTGTACCACCCTCCTCACACGGATGCTTGTGTGTGTGTGTGTGTGTGTGTGTGTGTGTGTAGGCTTTTTTTGGCTGTTAGTGCTGATCACAGTTGATGATGTAGCGTGTGTGGCGTGTCAATGCATATGATTTTCAGAGTCTCTCTCTTCTTGCCCCCCCCATCCTCATTGCACTGTTTCATCAGTCCCGAGGGGCAACTCATTTTCTTCTCTTCCTACTCCTCCTAATCTTCCCATCATCATCATCATCATCATACCTCGCTTTATTTCTGATGATTTTTTTTTCTTTCAGAAAGCACATTTTAGTGTGTGCTGGTGGAGGTGCTGACCGAGGGCCGCAAAGCGCACAGCACATCAATTAATGCACCATTACTAGGTGCCAGGGTGTGTGTGTGTGTGTGTGTGAAGCTCAAATCTAATTATTCTCTGGCTTTCCTCATAGCAGAGACAGAGTCCGTTAGAGAGACTGCTGGTGGCTGAAGGTTTTCATTGCTGCAATTCCTCTCTCTCTCTGTTTCTTTACATCTCTCTCTCTCTCTCTCTCTCTCTCTGTCTCTTTATTGCCTTCTGTCTGCTCTCTCCCCGTCTCATCCTTCCCTGCATCCTGCCTCACCCCACCTTTCTCTCTCCGNCTACTTCTGTATCCCTCTCTCTCCTCTCTATCACTCTCTCGCAGATGCCACATCACACCACATGCTCTCCCTTTCTCTCTCTCTCTCTCTCTCTCTCTCTCCTGGCCGTCTGTACTCGCTGCTCCCTCATTCGCTCCGGCCGGGCTCGCCGCCGGCTGTCAGTTCATTTGCGGCGGCAGAGCAACACTTGGCTTCTTTCGGCGCTCGGAGCGGAGAGGGAGAGGCGAGAGTGGCGGCAAGAGTGGAAGAAGGAAAAAAGTGGAGGAGGACGAGAAGGAGGAGAAGAGGAGAAAAAGGAGGAGATCTTTTGTTAAGCATCCTTTCCTCCCCTCATCCCTCTCTGGCAGCAGTATCATCAGCACCGCTGCCACCACCGCTCCTGCTGCTGGATCCTCCGTCTCCTGCCGGGATCTGCCTCCTCCTTCTCCTCAGGGAGCTCTTCCTGGTGCTGGGAGGGGGAGGGAGATCACCACCTCCCAGCTTGCAGCGGACCCTCAGCAAGGCATCAGGGGGAAAGAAGGAAGGAAGGAAGGGGATGACATTTTAGGAGAGGCTGACAGGAGAGCAGAGGCAACACCCTGGTTTACAGGAGAGCAGAAGAAGAAAAGAGGGTAAGAGGCCACCATGGCGCACAGAGAGGACCTGTTGTCTCAGTTTCACCCTTTTTTTTTTACCACTCCTTTCTACTCTGGTGGAAAAATCATGAATTTTTTTTTATTGACATTTTTTTCTTCTCTTTGACTGAAGGACCAACACGTTCCTCCCTTAACGTGCAATATTTGCCTTCTCTAGTGCTTGTACGTTGTTGGTGAGTGTGTTCAACCCTCCTTCCTCCCTCCATCTGTCCAGTCCACTATGATCTGATTCACTGGACTTTGGACAATTAAATCAGAAAACGAGGAGGTGGGTATCCGTGTGTGAAAGTAGGGTCCCATAAGTTAAGAGGAGATGGGAAGGAGGAATTGCAATCCCTGCGTGCAGAATGTGTGAGTGTGTTGAACCAAGTTTGAATGAAAGCAAAGTGAAGGGAAGATTCCCAGTGTTTGATTTTAGCTGTTGCCCCTGCTCTCCGAGTAATCTGATTAGTCTCCGGGGGGCTTCCACTGAACAATCAATGATACTTGGGCTAGCCGTGTGTGTGTGTGTGTGTGTGTGTGTGTGTCTAGCTGAAGCCCTAAGGTTCTCTTTTCTCTTCCTCCCTGTAGATGGCCAGGGTTGGGCCAGGCTAGCCGAGGATCTGTGTGTCTGAGAGTGTGCATGTTTCACTGCGGGTGGTAAATCCCAGCTCTGCAGCTCAGGGGTGGTTAGACAGGTGGATGGGTTGGGGTCTTCCTGGTTTTTAGCTGAGGGTATATGTGAGCGTGTGTGTGTTTATGCATGTGTGCGTGTCCTAGGCTTAGTGGTCCAGGCCAGCTGGCTGAGTGGAGAATGAAGAGGGGAAACAGAGAAGGAGAAGCGAGAAAGAAAAAAAAACACTCTTCTGGTTTAGCATCTCACCTGATTCCGTCTTTTCTTCCAGCTTCATCGGTTAATTCTTTGCTTTAAGCTTCTAACCCCTCCTCCTCCCTCTTTTTCCTTTCTTTTCCTCCTGTCCACCCCTCCACCCTTCTCATACGTCCTGTTGATTCCGTCTATCAATTTGTCCATCATGCTTCACCCCCTCTGCAGAGTTTGAATTTTCCAGTGAAGTCAATTTTTTTTTAAATGTTAAACATTTAAAATGCATTTTGTCTCCCTGTCAGTCTCCTTTGCTTTGGGAAAACGGCAGCAAATGACTCTACTGTTCCTCAGTTTTGATTAATGCGCGTGATGCATTTCTAATTTAGAAACAGTCGATCGAGTGTCAGCCCTCGGCGTCGAGGAGACACACACACACGCACAAAACAAGCTTATTTCTTTTACCAAACCATTGACAGAGTAATTGTAAATATTGATTAAAGAAAAAAAATCAATGAAATGATTTTGGATCAGCTGAGCTGGAGCTCGTTCTTTGTTTCAGTCGGTCAGTTCAATTAAAGGGGAATAGAATACATTTGCTTGAACTTTTCATACATTATGCATGGCCCCCCGCTCCAGCATTTAAACTCTTTCATTTAAAAATAAAGAAGGGGGAAATAATGATAATGTTTGCTGAATTTACATTTAGAACTTCATTTAAAAGGCATTTTAACATTTGTTAAAAAAGTTGACGGTGTGCAACACGTCACCATGAATTTCGAATTTTACTGAATGATGCATTTTTTCCAATACGCACTGTGTACCGCACAATAATCATCAGCCTGAAGGGAGCTGGAGCTCAGACTGATGTGCTGCTGCAAAAAGAAGCACTATTTTTACATAATCAAACAAATTAGTCCTCTGCATGTGCTGCTCCCTCCCTCCTGTGGTATAATCCATGTGTTGATTTCTCTCCTTGTGTTGCGGGGGCGGGGGTGGGGGTTGTGGTGATAATGGAGTGTACGGGGGCTTTTGTCACACCGAGGCAGCTCCTGGCCTGACCTCCCTAACCTCCCATCTCCCCTGTGTGTGCACCCCCACCCCTCACCCCCCTCCCCCGCCCGGGTAGGGCCGAGCAGGAGCAGTGACAGCGACAGGGAAACCAAATGTCACCGCTGGTTGAGGACTTTGAGAAGGAAGGAGGAGCTTTGCCAGGCCACGGTCCAGGTAAGAGGCTTGCAGTTTGGGGTGGGGGGTGGGGGGGGTTGTGCTCCGTCGCACTCCCTTCTCCCCTGTCACCTCCTAAACTCAGCTTTCACACGCCTTTCTCTTTTTGTTTTTCTTTTTCTCCCCTCCACACATGCTGCTGGCTCGGATTGAAAATGCCACCGTTGTCAATTTTCTCCTTTGCAGAGGAGCCATTGATGGAGCCTTGCTTCATGCTGCAGCGAAGCGTCTTCAATCAATGCGACTGCCCCACTTTCACTATACGTGTATGTGTCTTTTTGCCACTGGAGCCTGAAGGGGGGCTGCTGATGGCGGCGGCGGTGGCCATGGTGGCGATGGTGGTGGTGGCGATGATGATGATGATGCGATGGCATTGGTGCTGCTCATGTGGTTTCTGGCTTAGCTCCCCGCATTTACTGAAAGACTCTCTTCGGTGACGGGTATTCTTGGGTGGATAATACGGATCACGTTGTTATTGCTTAAGAATACGCGTAGTCGAGGAGAGTCCTCTCTTCGCCCAACACCAGCAACACACCCCCACCCCCGACACCCACCCACCCACCTACCTCACCTCACCTCATCCCGACTACCCACCCACCCACGGAGGACTGTCAGGATGGGTGAAGCCACACCCCCCCCAATCTCTACCCTTCTAAAAGAAAAATCCCACTTCTTCTTTGATCTGTGCTGCATGTTTTTGTCCACTTCCTGTTTGCTGAGCCACGGTCCAAGGTCGAGGGTGTCCTCACGTCTGTCCCACCGTGCGTCTCTCAGTCTGTCTCTGTCTACATGGCGATGGACGAAGCGTAGCGTGTTTGTGTCCTGTTTTCTGTGTGTGTGTCTGTTGGACATGTTGCTTCGAGATTGTGCGGTCTAACAGAGGAAAGACTGTCTCTTTGTTTTGTCAACTTCTGATCAAGTCTGCATGGATAGTGTCAGTTCCCAGAATGCAAGGGTGGCATTGCAGCCTGCACACAAACACGTTTATTTACAATAAGACGCTCAGGCCTGCTTTTTGGTTTTACATCCGGGGTCAGCGCTGTCTTAAACCATTTAGATAGCAATGGCCTGAACATGCGCTGGGAGTCAACTTTAACAAATGGTAACACTGTTTGGAAGTGACACAATAGTATCTGTCTAAATCACAGACCAGTGCATAACCCTGAGGCTACCTTTATCTTGACAGAGACCCTCTACAAGACAGGGTCTGAGGATTAGGAAAGAAAGCAGGAGCCACTTTATGTCCGTTAATACTGTACTGTCATGGTGCATGTTTTAAAACAAATCTTCAGGTGAATTAGCAGAAACCAGTTCACACACAGTAAACCTAGTGCTTTTAGGGAACCTACAGCTCCAGGGCTCCAGGGCTCTGGCCTTGCTGGAGAGGTAAGGCTACAGGAAAAACAGAAATAGTCCTAATCATGCTCAATTGCATTTAGAAGGTAAAATAATTATATTTCTATTTGACTTCTTGATTATATCAAAAGAGTTACCTCTCAGAATGATCAGTTTTTAATTTTGATTACTCTCTTTATCGTTATTGTTCTCATACTTCAAATAATCATTTATTAAATAAAAAAAATCAGAAAACACTGATGTCTGTCACAGTTTCCCGGAGCGTTTGGCAACATCTTGAAATTGCTCATTGTATCTGAGCAACAGTCTAAAACCCAGTTTACAATTATATTAAATCGGTTGAGTCAATTGGTTTGGGAAATGTTACATAATAGTGAGCAGTTACCACAGCCCAATGGGATGTCTTCAAATGTCTTGTTTTGCAGCAAATACTCACAAACTGGAACCACAGAATGTTTGGTAATTTTGCGGGATTAATGACTTGCTTCTTAAAATCGGTGAAGATCAATTTTCTGTGAATCGACAGATCAATTAATTGACCAGTTGTTACGGTTCCATGGCTGTTAAATTAGTAATTGGTCGACAAACCTTTTACAGTGTGTCATGTTTGGGCCTGTGCACTAAAATGGGTCTAAATAAAAAACAAATGTCACTCAGTTTGATTTTATCGTTTAGGACCTGCTGATGCTCTAAAAACGTGTCAGACCTCATAATGATCAACATTTCTGCAGGAAAATACTTAACACAAATGATATTTTTCCAAATTTTGCTCAATCTCTGCCTTAAAAATTAACAACATATTAGCTACGGCACTTTAAATCCAAGCATCACTATCACCTGATCGATATGAGCAGGGCTGTAATATCAGCAGACAGTATTCTGCTATATTTCCTCTGGCTGTGGTTATAGAGTGGAACCTCCTCTTATTCAACTCCGTGTAGTGCATTTATTATGGGGCTGAGCCGAGCCGAGTCGCCTCTTACGTTCCCCCCTTTAGGCCCCTTTTTTATGCAAATGACATTTATCGCAGTGAGGTTTATTCCACATGTAATACTGCTGCCGCTGAGCCTAACACACACACATACACACACACACACACACACACACACTCGAATGAGAAAACAAAATGTCCACCACGAGCGGTTGACAACTTAACTTATGCATTGAGGTGAGAGGCGTCTAGATAAACAATTACCTCTGCCTCAAATGGTCTATAACCAGCTTTTTCCGTTTTGCTGGCTGGGGCGTCGCACCATGAATATGGATTCCCTTCTCCATGTCTGATGGCACATTCTGAACCTTAACACCCATGTAAAATCCATTTAAACACCTAATAGGATCAACTCGACTCATACAGCCATGTCCTCACACATGTCACCTCCCATGATCACACACTGGAGATTTCCCCACACTGCCAGGCTAGTGTAAATCATTTTTTTACACGCCATACTACAGCTGCTATGGAATATCAAATGAGTCCATTTGTATGCCTGTTTTATTGTCACGGAGAATATTCCCAGGCAGGTGTTCATTTTAAAGTTAGCCACAGAATCACTCAGACAAGCTCATGACTGTAATTATTCAAAGCATCCCGCTCTTTACCGCCATATTATTCAAATAATACAATCATATGTTTAACACTTGGCTTAGCTGATAATTACTGTTCCTTTTCTTATGGAAACACAAACAAAGCAACATGCTAAAATGTGTGTAGGAGGATTTAAAATAGAGCATTCGTGGTATCATATGAATAAAAAAAATAAAAAAAATCACACACACGTTTCCTCCCCTGCCTTTGCGTGTTGATTGTTAGAGATGGTGTGGCGTGAGCGTCCTCTTTGCTGTTTGTTTCCTTGCGCGTCCATGTGTCTCTGGGTTGCTTGTTGTTGTTGTTGTTGCTGCTGCTGCTGCAGGGCCTCGGCTGGCTGACATCACTGCTGCCATGTGATCCAGTTATTTCGCATCATGTGAACACTTTATAGCCGCCTGTTCACAGATACACTGTGAGCCTCCAATCATTTATCAGCTCTAAAAACTGTGTGAGTGTCATGTGTCCACATTTTAGCCGAGAAATCTTCCATGCATACACGAAATTGAACACATTCATGACTGATGACGCTTTTGAAACTACGCTCTCGACACATTTACTGACTTGACACAATTATTGACTTGAAACACGTACATTTTTGAATACTTCACTGATGCAGTAATAACAACACTCTGTCAAAAAGGCTCGTCAGTGACAATGATGTGGTATAAAGTGCTGTCTTAGTCTCATGCTGTGTGTGCCAGCCTGTATTTGGATTGTCTCTGCTTGTTTCCAAACTGTTGTAAAGAGCTGTCATGCTGTAAAACACACGGTTGGCACATAATATCAAATACAATGGACAACTTCTTTGATGATTTAATGAATTAAGCACTGTGCCCTCTCACCGAGTATTGTAAGAGCTGCTCATGGTGGCACCGGGATGTCTAAACTGCTGGTTATATGAATGCCATTTCTCTACGCCTCTCTCTGCAGTCAAAGAGATGTTGTCGTGGTGCACTAATGTATGCTGCTCTGTACTAATGGCACGCTGCTGCTGCTGATTGTTTTTAAGCTAACTGGGGGACAAATGCTGCATGCATTTCAATCATTTCAGCAACAGCAGTGATAAGAATGTCCTTTTCTCCTGTAAATGTACCTTATCTCTGTCAAAAAAAATATTGTGGCTGTAAACATAAATAAATCGCTCTTTTGAAATTGCAATGTGAAGTGAAGCTTTAATTAACATATCTGATCAAATACATGTGAAAAGAGGCCTCATTTTAGCACCTGAGGCCTGTTTAAGTTATTCGTCATTTCAAAAAGAAACTTTTTTTTGAGATTCTAAATTATATTTTTGATAAATTCCTGCATGTGATAGTGGATTACAGTGTTTTTTTGTCTTAGTGGTACAAATACAGAGAGGCCGGTGGATATAAAAGTTGGTACTCTGACCGCGTCCTGCTCAGCCGGAGGATCGACCGTGGACTAAACATTTTTATGTCTCTGCACTTTAAAAACCTCCCGGATCTCACTCCAGAGGCTTTTTTCAGTGATCCCTCAGACAAACCCCAGAGATTAAAAACTAAAACCCATTTCCTCCTCTGCTCTGCCTTCTCACTGGGAGTAACACCAGCAGAGAAGAAGAAATAGCCTGCCTAGACTTTAAACTTCTGCTTCATTTCTTTAACACTGGACAGACTGAGCCTCTGTCAGTGTCATTTTTGAATCTAAATTGAACTTTCAAAATGTTAGATATGATGTTCGATCAGTTGGATCATAGTCATACCAACGATGGATCCTCTGCAACACATCTTGCGTACATATCAAATAGTATGTTCATACCTTGTGCAGGGGAGTAGTTACGGCATTAATCAATCAATAAAAATAAATAAATTAAAAAAGCAAAACTCATTCAAGTTCCTCAAAAAAATGATTAAATCAAATTTATTATTTGACCCTGATCTTCACAAGCCTGTCCCAGTCACGCCTACTCCCAGCCTTAAGGGTTGGGGATTTTAGCGCCATGTATTTTTGCTACACAGCCTTCAAGAGGTACTAAAATCCAAAACTAAAAAAACAAACATTCATGCTTCCACAATGTGTGTTGGTGTCCATCTGCAGTCTATTTAAACAGCCATGCAGTTACTTTTATGACAGGGAGAGTTCTTAATTAGTGCTATCATTTAGTGACAGCACTTGGGAATGAATTAACCAATGACTGTAGAGAGAGTCTGACAAAGGAAATTCAGAAGGCCATTACATCCCTATGCCACATGTATATAATATAATATAATATAATATAATAAACTTATTTTATTTTAAATAATAGCCTCAAGGTAAAGTATAAAACTGTGAATGAATGTATAATGGATCATTTGATTATCTTTATGTGCTGCTTGATCATGCTAACTGCACTGGTATCTATTTTAAAGGGTGATGCATCTTGGAAACAAAACTAGGCCAGTGAAGTATAGTCTTAAACATTTCCCTCAATTAATAGTTTGATGGTTTTGTTTTATTTCTTCCAGTCCCTTTCCTTGTTCAGGAGTGGTGGTAAATTACAAAAGTAAATATAACCCTTCCCATTAAGGTAAATGAGTATAGGATGATTCTGCCACACGTAATGACATAAATCACCCAACTACATTATAGAGTAGATGTGACCTCTGCAACCCGCAGCTACCATAAAAATCGAGAGGACACCTTGTGCTTCCCACCATTGTTTTTCACGCAGATAAAACTGACTGTCGGGGGCTATTTACATTACTCTTATCGCCAGGCAGCAGACTACCATATTACATCCTATTTAATTTAGCCAGCAAAACACCCAGAGCATCTTAGTACATTTTATCTCTTGTAATCCTGTTAAAACCGCAGTAATTAGAATCCTAAAACCAACCCTGCTGGACCAAAAACACATAGTGTAGCCAAGCACAATTCACTGTTCATTTCATTAGTAACCAGTGTGTCCACAATATCTCCTTTTTAAATTTTAAATTTGTTTCATAGGCTGAAGTTCCAATGTATCCATGAGCCATTTACATTTGGTGTAAAATTCCTGTTTTGCAAAAAAAAAAATTAAAAAAAATAAAATAATTTATTGGCTTTTTGCCAAAATTTCAAATATATTTATTTTGAATGTTGCAGTGTTTCACTGACATTAAGAGGGAGGTGTTCCAATCCCCATGGAGGCTCTGCACCTATTGGTTTGTTCTGTTTTCAGGCCACTCATTACTTATTAAGCACACTATTATGGAAAATTGATGGTAATGATGGGAAGGACCCAGGCTCATTTGGCAGAAACGCCACAGGAAATATTCAGCTTTTGTACCAATTAATTATGCATCATCTTTACTTTGCTCTCTCTGTAGACTGAACTGGGTGTAATGATGCACAGCAAGCTTGAGTGGGTAAAAGGGGAAAAATATCCTCGTAACTGACAAACATGAAGAAATATATGCAAATGCTTTCAATCTTGCGAGATAAATATCAAACTGAGGAGGGACATTTAAACAAAATACATTTGGATTTAATTGGAAGATATTTTAAACTTTGAATAATTATTGTTTTTTTAATTTAAACTATAAAAAAATTTAGAAAATAATCAGTGTTTTATGTTCATTTACTCTTCTTCAGCTGTTTGCCTTATCGGCCTTCTTTTCTTCACAATCTGCTGCTGGCTCAGGGTTTTGCACAGAATGTTATAGAGCAATTGTTCAAATCTTAAAGGAGAAATCTGGGGATATTCTATATATTTCTTCCATGCAGACTCATACCAACAATAAATGTGTCCTTCCAACACTGTCCCTTCATTACCATCACCACACATTCCGCTGCTCGAAACACACTATTTCCTATTTCCTTAATTAACATTTGCTAAAAACTACAATAGTCTGTTTTGGAAAGTTACCTAAACCTTCTTTTTTAATCTTAAAAAAAACTCTATAATTACGAGTTCTTTTTAAAGATTTATGTCTTCAATTGGGGCTGAGAGCCACAAACAAATCCATTTTCTAGAAATTATGTTTATTTACAACCAATTTGCAACAGCAAGTATGTTCAGAGTAATACCATCTGGATTCCAATTTTTATTAACGTAATAAAGAAAAGTTAATTCTGAATGTGTGTGCAAAAAGAGCAGAATCGTATCTGCTCACTGCAACAAAAGCAGGGTTCTTGGTTCCTTTTAGGCTCAAAGCACCAAGTTAAAGCTCCGGAAGACTGTCACGGTTTGATTGGATTTGAAGCATGACACCGGATGTGTTT
>JAPMOB010250089.1:0-14799 GCA_029875015.1 Lepomis gibbosus | reverse complement strand
CCCCCCGGTTTTGTGCAATACAAGACAGTAGCAAAGAAAGAAAATATTTAGACACAGACAGTGTTGGTTTTGATCTTGTAGGTTTTATTGTTTTGTCAATAAAAAATATGTAACACCCACCTTATCCTTTAAGTCCTGTGAACTCACTGACTCTTCAGTTTGAACAGATTTAGAACTATTTCATAAAACAATATTTCCATTCACTACATTCATTCAAGTTCTTTTAGACCCTTCACTTGGTGGCTTTTCTTTGTTAAATGCACAGACTGCAGTAAAGAAAATATTAACTTTTACTGAAAATAAATTGACATCCAGTATGGAATAAAGAAAGCCCAGCATCATGCTCAGTGACGACCAGGCTCAGGACAGTCAGCAGCATCGCGACTGGCACACTGAGGGACAGAAAGCTTACAGCGTCTCCTGAGATGCTCTTATCCCCCTCACTGAATTGTGATAAAAATTCTGGCTCTCCTCCTCCTCCCCCTCCTCCTCCCCTACAGCCTCCTCCCCCCCTGCCCAAAACCCACCAACCAGCAGCATTAGGTGGTTTTCGCCTACAAGCCCTTTCTGCAGTATTAATCAATTGGAAATGTGCTGCATTTCCTCTCTTCCTGAGACAACAGCACACAGACATCTCCCTCTGCCCCCCCCCTTTCTTATCCTTTTTTTTTACACCGCTAGCACAATGTTTACTCTAATGAAGGACTCTGTGGAGCTTATATATACACAAAATGTCTTGCCATTAATAACTATACACACATTCGAGGACGCCCTTCCCACCTCCCCTAATGTGTCTATAATGTTTCTCTTCCACTCTCTTTTCCCATTTGTTTTAGAGTCCCAGTAGGATATGAGGGCTACACTAACTATTCTAACAGTATTGTTGCCTTAATAACAGCAGGGTAAGCGGCTCTGCTATCAAATACGCCGTCACTCTTTTAAACAAGGGCCACTATGAAATGTATCCACATCAGTGGCTCCAAGCTACAGAGCTAAGCAATCTATTTAAAAAGCAATCTATTTCTCTCTGTCATGGAGATTGCACATATTGAATGGGGGGAGTCCGATCCTCAGCGGACGTCACTCTCAATCCCACCCTCCAATCCTCTTTTATCTCACGGCTCCTCTCCAACTCCTCTGCTCTGGCCTGCTTACGTTAAAAAACAAAACAAAAAACAAACAAACAGGGATATGAAATTCCAGATGATAACTCCTTATGAATCCCCTCTTCTCATGTTTCATAGACGACACCACTGCTGTAAAATGTTTCAACAAATCAATAAGTTTTAGATTTCAGAGACAAACTTAATTAATTTGGATTTTAAGAAATACAGGAAATGAAAATCGCAACGTTTTGTCTCAAAGCTATCTTTTTATTTAAAAATGAATGTTTGACAACCAGCCATCAGTCTTACTCAACAAAAGATTGTTTTGACCAACTTCATTACTGAAATATGGGGGAAGCCTCACAGAAAAATGTGAAGAGAAGTTAAAAATGACCAAGGCTCGCGATGTCACTGAGATAATGTGCTCCAGAGTATCCAGATAGATTTTTTATATAATATGTGTTTAGTTTTCCACTAAACTGGCCTGAAGAAGCACTGCAGAGTTATCACATTGTAAAACCATAGCACACACAGCTAAAATCAGCATGAAAGGATTCATATTGATAAATCAATTACAAATTGCGCTACATCTGATGTCAAATATTTATTCATAATCAGTGGATTCAGTCCTTTTCTTCAGTACCAGAGTAATTTAGGGGATTGTTGTCTGAAAAGTCACTGCTAGAAGCAAAAGTAGAATTCCTTTCCATGATGTAGATTTGCAAAAATTTACAGAAATATAGGCTAAAAAACAAAGCAAAAAAAGAGTTCAGTTTTTCCTTTTTGTTTCTTCTTTGTTGGTGGGGATAAGCTAACCTAAGTATACAAGGTAGTAAAAAAAAATTTATTACAGAACATTTCAGGGAAACTGATATAGGCACACCAATTCTGGTGTAAATACAAATATATAGAGACAGATCTTAAACAAATATCCAGGCAGCCCTTCATCTAAACCTCTAGGGGTGTGAATTAGAGGGTTTTCACTCCTGTTCCGTAAAAATAATTCTGTCCCATTCACAGTCACCACAGAGTATAAAAGAAATTTCTGTTCCTTTACAATACCAGAAGAATGATTCCCGTCCCATCACGTTCTTGATTTTTAAAAAAGAAAGAAAAAAAGCATATTTATAATATTAATAATATTATATATTTATTCATATTAGAAATAAATATTTATATATTTAAAAACTGTTCTGTTCTGATCCCCTCACTGTCCCATTCCAGTCTCTTGATAAATAGTGAAATTGATTCCCACAGAAATCCCATAACCCACAGGACTGCTGTGAATCAATAACTTATTAGAGTCATTTGTTGATTACTTCAAGAGCAATGTGTGTTTAGTTATTTATTTATTTATTTATTTTAACTTAAATATTTGCCAACAATTACATAAACTCGTGGGAATGGGTTGGAGTAGTTTCACAGTGACAAATATTAATATTGTTACAGAGAACCAAAAATAGGTTACAACACAGATTGAGTTAGGAATTGAAATATACACTGTGTAAACAAATAACACTAAGTACAGAACAATTTGAATTACTACTCCCAACAGTGTTGACCTGACATTTTAGCAAAAGTAGTTGGTGACAGCTCTCCACTGACTTCAGTGAATAACTGCTGGCTATAGATGCCAGTGTTCAATATTTCTTGGAATTTTCAAGTATCGCATAATCCTGGATTAATGTTTCTATGGAAGGTGAGGTGATTTTAATATTACCTGCGAATCCCAGACGGAGCACATTTCTGTGTAATTACAACCACAGTTAAATACTGTCTTTCTGTCAACTGGGTGGTCCTTCTGTAATTTAAAATCATACTGCGTTATATTTTGTATTTTAAGGTGGATCTCTGATTTTTTTCCGGTATGAAGAGTTGCTTGTCCTTTTACAGAACTCACAAACAGTGGCGTTGACACGAGGCTCAGCTAGTGGATTTGTTTCCCCTTATTTTTGTGCATGCGCTAATTGATGTGAGCAGAATTTTGCGACCTCAAAAAGGCTTTTATGCACCATATCCATCCACACTATGCACACCTACACAAACATTTATCACGTTTAAAAAGATAAATGAGCTTCTAACATTTCTCTCTCATACTAATGTTATCTCTTTCACCTTTCCTGTGTCACTGACAGCATCCCAGGCAGGTGTGCATGCTTACTGGGAGATCTTGATAGATTTTGACCTCACTGGTAGTTATGGTGGTGGGTACTGGTATTCTCTTGGCCTATTACAGACCACAGGCTGTAATTGATTAAAATGTCATCTGGAATGATGAGCTAAATTACATTGGAGCACAATGAATATTTCATTCCCCCCACCTTCCCATGTTATGATAATCCTGTCAAAATGAGCTTAAGACTCCATTTTCACCCAGTAATGTCATATTTTATCTGGATCTGACACCTGATCAGTTTGAGACAGTGGGACGGGGCCGAGTCAGGGTACCTTTTACCTTGGTGTCATCTAAATTCTTGCCTACATGTGTTATTCCTGGCCTAGACAAGATATCCAGATACAGATCACATATTAATATAAGGCGGAAAAGGGGTCTTAAGCCGAAAACTGAAAAATCACCTGGTCCTTTTCCTTCTTTTGCTTTTTCTTTTTTGTTTGTTTGTGAAATTAATTTACAGTAACCCCCCCCCGTTGACAGAGTTATTGAGCTTTTCAGGAAAAAATAACATTAATCCAATTATTTCTCTTAAAATATTGATGCAGTTGAATTAACATAATTAATCACTGATGCAGTGAATTAATCACTGCAGCCCTATAAGCCAGTTTTTAGTAGTTTGATGTGATGGCCTTGTATAGTGGTTTCAGTCTGCCTAATGGTTCTTGGGGTTGCTCTGTATAGTCTTAGAACTTTGTGTTGTAGTCAAACAGAGATGTTCCCAATGCATCCAGCAATGCCAGAAAATCTTTTCAATCATAATTGTTAGAAATGGAGAAGGGAGAAAAAATATAAACCCTAAACTTTGGTTTAAAAAATAACTCCCACAGATTACAGGCTAACTCTCTTACTAATATTTTGATAATATTTTGAATATAAAGAGATAAGAGATAATAGTAGGAGGAATCACAGGGCAGGAAAAGACAAGAACTTTCCACCCTGAAGGAAATCTCTGTGTCTCTCACACACACCCATGCGTTCATGACGTTAAACCCGACTTTTATTTTTGTATGAAATGAGGAAGTTATTCATTCACAAAACTGACCTCTTGCTTAACATGTAAAAAACATTGCCATCTAGTTACAACAGGACAGAACAGCTATAAATACAGTCATGGTAAATCTATATTATGAAAACAAACTGTGTTTGAACCTTATGCTACTTATTAGTAGTTAGTCGTTAATTTAAAATGTGTGTTTTGTAATTAAAGTAGTTCAGTAATCCCTGTTTTCAGTTTATATGACCACTATACTATTTAATGTCCCTCAGGACATAAATAGAAGTTTCAACAAGAAAACCTTCCTCCCCAAAAAAACCTCTTCCTTTTGGTTTTAAAAAAGGGCTTGACGGGGAGTTTTACTTCGCCTGGACCTCCAGCCCCTTGAGCTCCACATCTTTCTAAGTTTTTCTTCCCCTCTTCTGAAGTCAGCTCACAATTTAACCTTCTTAAACAAGCATTTGAGTGACTCAGTGTTAAACTGAAGAGTTGTTTCCTTTTTGACTTTATCTTTTTGTACCACTAAACCTCAGGATTTTGGTTATTTCCTTTTATTTTGTTTTCATCTAGCCAACTGATTTACTCAAGCCTAGCTGAAGGATTATCACACATCCAGGAATGCAAGAAATAAAACACATAAACGCTTTGTTATACAGATCATCTCCAAGTGTGGTTAGAAAAGACTAGAGGAAGAGAATCGCTTGTTGACAATGCGTTTTTGATGTGAACAGCAAGACTACTGCTCCCACGAGAATTGACGATTTGTGGCAGTTTTGCTTCCTGTGTGTCCCATGTATAAGCCACAGGCAGACCTCCCGCTGCATGGTGACCTTAACCCTGTACACAACACAACGCCAGAAAGCCAGCGGGAACATCTTCTCTGTCAGCGCTTCAAAACAGGCTAATCCATGATTTTTAATGTGATAAAGAGTTGGTGTCAAATAAAATGTATGACATTACAGTCTTGTTTGAGATCCAATTCACATAACTTCACCTCACTATTGCCAATCAGATCAGGTTTAATTCATCACTTAATATCTGCTATCCATCTATTGTGTTCATTTTCTGTATCATAATGATACACTCATCAATCCTTAAATCATTCAGTTATTAAGAATTTAGCCACAAATAAACGTCTTTAATCAGCTGGGAAGCCAATCCCAGCTGACATTGAGCGAAAGGCGGGGTACATTAGCATGTGTTAGACTCCACTGTTCTCCACTGCCATTCTCAAAAGAATGAGAGAATATCTTTCAGAAGAATGTTCACCTCTCCAGTAGAGTTCCAAAGACCTGGATAATCTATGGCTGTGTTGGAAACAGGCTAAACTCCTGTCTCAGAAGGTGTCTAACAGGACGCAAGCATCGCGTACTGTTCGAAATGGCTCCTATGGATCTCTTCCTGCCTCCTGAGATGCCTTCAAGCTGCCCCAGTAATGGTCAGTTTTGAAGGCAGCATCGATGCTGACTTGATTCTGACTATTACCCATAAAGCAGCGCGGCTGTGGCCGCTGGAGCTTTCAACAAATGATCAGGATGGCAGACAAACAAGCAACAAACAACAAATATATACGTTTTTAAAAGTTTTTAGTAGTTTTCTCGCTTCAATTTTGGAAAATCTAGCAAGAACATTTAACTATAATATCAGCCCGTGACTGTTAGCAACCAAGTTTGTTCAGTATGATTTTCCGTCTGTTAGCCGTTTGGCTTTTGAATAGCTAGTTAGCTTATGCTAAGGCTAACGTCTGTTCTGACAGCCAGAGGAGACGCAAGACGGCGTGCTGACGTCACACGTTGCTGAAAGTGCTGCCCTAGAAGGCTGTTCGAAACTAATGTAAACATGTTGTCTTCACTTGAAATTGATGCCTTCTGAGGCAGCTGTCTGTTACGGTATCGAGGCAGCGAGGCAACTGCCTTCCATTTGGAGGGTATGTAGAGGGTATATAGAGGGTATGTGCATGATGTCACAGAACGCTGATACGCTCACTGAGTGGCAGAAAATCAAGCAGCAGTGTTAGCTTGAATCGGCTGAAACACAATCAACACATCTAAAATGGGAAAGAGCTGGACCACTGGTTCTTTGGTAAACAGTTAGGATCACTGTCAAGTCCGACTGCTTTTAATTTGAGCAAATGATCACTTGTTTTACTCCTAGTTTGCTAAGCGTAGCCATGGTAACAGATGTTTTGCCACTCAGTCAAGCGTGTTCCGGAAGGGGAAGTGACATCAACGCATACCCTCTATAAGAAGGAGCAATGAAGCTGTTCTGGAGGCTTATGGTGGAACAACACCTTCCTAAGGCTGGAATTCTCTTCTAGTTCTCTGAAGACGCATGTAAATGTTTCTGTCGGTCTATGCAGCTATGCAGAGAAGGGTGATATTGATAGTTAATAATGAACATCAGTTTGCCTATTTACACATCCAGCAGAAACAGAGCAGCATTAACAGTGAATTGGAGGTTTGTTGGTGTCAAGTGAGTGTAATATTCCCTCTCTTTAGCTCTGTCTTGGTCTCTACCAACTCCTGTAAAAAAATATCTGTCTCATTAACTGCTAAATGGTCCATTATGCTCACCATCTAGTCTCTAACTGCGGTCTGCTGTTTGGTGCTGGGCAGGTACAGTGGGTTTATGCTGTGGGTCATAAAACCAAAAACAATCAGCTCAATAAGAAAAAAATGGCTCTGCAAAGGGGAACTGTGGGTTTGTCATTATGAGTTCTACTTATCACATTACACTTAGTCATTTAATCCATTAGACATGTAATGTTGATGTTTCCTTTAACCCATCTGTAGGCCTAAATGTGAACATATGTCTATCGTAATTATTTAAGTGATTCAATGCATATGTGAGTCATGTACTCCTGATTCTGAGTTATTATTATATCCTCATTTGGTTGTCAGTTTATCTATTTTCCAGCACTCAGGTCCATCGTTTTTAGGATTACTGACTCATGGATGCCTGTTGGATGTCTGGGCCCACCCTCAAGGACAGGGTGAGGAGCTCAGGCGAAAAGAACTTTTGCGGCTGCTAAACCTTCACAAATAAGACAAAAATAAACAAGGTTGAGAGATAATTGGAATAGTTTATATAATTAGAATGTTCTCTTTCAAATAAAACATTTTGAAATAAGAGTGGAAAGTTNAAACTTTCCACTCTAAACCGCTGGCAACAAAGATGAAAATGTCCAAATTGGGCTCAAAGTGTCAATGTTTTGTGTGGCCACCATTATTTTCCAGCACTGCCTTAACCAACATGACAACATCACTGAGCTGGTGGATGTCAAGGCTTGTTCGGACAACACGATTTTCAGCGTCTGCTGATGGCTGTGGCGTTCGCACCTTCCATCTTGTGACGGGAGTCTTGAAGTTGTTGGGACGTTCACACTACACAAGCTGACAGTGACTCTGTTACCCGCAGAGATGCTCACAAGTCTCTGAGCTAGAGTCCAAGTCAAGTCTTAAGTTTCTTGTGATTATTACAAATGTTTTATAACCTGCTGTGTACAATCCTTGTTGCTTTTAAAACTGCCAAGCTATAATGAATACTGTAACTGAAACCTGTTTTTCATTTACAGAGCACAACCATGTAATGTGCAATGCAATTATTGACGGTTTATACTCTGTGTAACATTAACTAAATAAAACTGTGACGTTGCATAATCAACAATCAACCTGTAACCTTTTTTTTTTAACTTACAGAGCACAACCATGTAGCCTAATATACAATGTCAGCTTAAACTACTGTAAGTCAACACACCCTGCAGACTCTCAAACCAGTGTAATGTTATAACTAAATAAAACTGTAAGGTTATATTATCAACAATAAACCTGTAACCTCTTTCAAGCCAACGGTTATTATTAACCTGATGGCAGCCAGTGGGACGTAAATGATTACGTTAATCGACTACCACAAATTTGGCAAGTAAACAAACGCTCATTCATCTTTTCATTACGAACGATAGTCAGAGTAAACATCTTGTAGGTCGTAGCTGAAGCAAGAAGCAAGCTAATGATGGATGATCAATGCTGAGCTGTTGGTGTTTACTCACCACAGGTTACTAACCTATTTGCGTTCAGCGCTTCCTTGTTTGGGTCTTGTATGAAGTTTTAAAGCCAAAGTTTATGATGAATGGCTCAGCAGCTGCCGGTGTTTGTTGTCCTCTCTCACATGCGGCCACGCACAGCAAATGCTACGTGTTGTAGGCAAGTTATAGGTAAGGGAAGGACGGAGTCTCAAGTCGAGTTTGAAGTCACTGTGTGTGCAACTTAAGTCGCACTCGAGTCTGAGTCTCTAACTCGAGTCCCCATCTCTGGTCACCTGATGCTAGTCTCCAAACCATGTTTTGTCAAGAAAACACACGTGAAATGTCAAACAGGAAATGCACCTACACACTAAACAGCTTGTTTGTTAGTACAATAATAGCAGTTATAAACATGATATATGTGAAAAAATGGATTAGCACACGCAGGTAGCAGGGATCATCTGAGCTACAGAGAGAGCTGGAGGTGAGTAAAAAGTGTTTTGCAGTGAAAAAGCAGCTACCTGCTCTCATTGGCTGGATGCGGATGTCAAATCGGCCGACTCCTCCAGATATTTGGTGTGCTGTATATTTGGCAGACGTCAGCGATGTGTCAGAAATGTGTCAGGAAGCCGTTCTGATGTTGAGTAGCTCACACATAACGACTGGCGACCGCAGAATGATCATTGATTTACTCTCGATCACAGCCTGACGGTAGGGTAATAGGGTTTAGGTCTGGAGACATGCTTGGTCAGTGCATCACCTTTACCCTCAGCTTCATTAGCAAGGCAGTGGTCGTCTTGGAGGTATGTTTGTTATCATGTTGGAATACTGCCCTGCGATTCAGTCTCTGAAAGGAGGCGATCATGCTCTGCTTCAGTATGTCACAGTACATGTTGGCATTCATGGTTTCCTCAAGACCATGACACTCCAACCACCATGCTTGACTGTAGGCAAGACACACTTGTCTTTGTCCTCCTCACCTGGTTGACACCATCTGAACCAAATACGTTTATCTTGGTCTCATCAGACCTCAGGACACGGTTCCAGTAATCCATGTCCTTAGTCTGCTTGTCTTCAGTAAACTGTTTGTGGGCATTCTTGTACATCATCTTTAGAAGAGGCTTCCTTCTGGGACGACAACCATGCTGACCAATTTGGTGCGGCTTATGGTCTGAGCACTGACAGGCTACTTTTTTCAGATCCTCAGAGTTCTTTGTCATGAGGTCCCATGTTGAACTTCCAGTGACCAGTATGAGGGAGTGTGATAACACCAAATTTAAAACACCTGCTCCCCATTCACACCTGAGACCTTGTAACACTAACGAGTCACATGACAGAAGAGGGAAAATGGCTCACTTAGGGGAGTACTCACTTTTGTTGCCAGCAGTTTAGACATTAGTGTGATGTGTTATTTTGAGGGGACAGCAAGTTCACACTGTTATACAAGCTGTACACTCACTACTTTACACTATAGCAAAGTATTATTTCTTCAGTGTTGTCACATGAAAATATATAATCAAATATTTACAGAAATGTGAGGGGTGTACTCACTTTAGAGACTGTAGTATTGGTTGTGAATCGCACCCTGAGACAGGGCCAATTGCAAGTGATGCGCAATTCATGGTGCTATCAGCAGCTACAATCCATTCTTTGTGAGGTCACCCCTCTGGAGTAGTAGTAGAGGTAGTAAATAATCTATTCAGGATACCTTCTGGATGCTTCCCTGTGGAGGATTCCATCTGGGAGAAGACCCCAAGGCAGATCCAGAACACACTGGAGGGATTATATATTCCATCTGGGACAGGGATCCCACCTCTGTTGCTCTTTCTGATGTTTCTTCCATTTTTCCAATTTAATAGGGTTTTTGGGCAGAGTTTTTCTTCATCCGATTAGGGTCTAAGGACAGTCTATGCTGTAAAAATTGTGAATTGATTATTTGTGATATTGGGCTATATAAATAAAATTGACTTGACATCTGGTCTAGAAACACTAAACAGGATCTTGTCTTAATAAAGGTTTCATTGATTCATTCAAAATGTATTCAGTTGCAAATACACATTTAATATCTAAATGAACATAGCTGGGATCATTACACGGGACACTATTTTGTACCAGAGGAAGGAAAATGTGTTGAAAGTCGTAGTTGTTCCATGTCAGAACCTGTCAGATGTGCAGTATATAGCCACTCTCTACTGTATCACTTAACAGCTTCAAAATCCTATCATTTTCCTATCATTTAAATTAGATGATACAAATTTCAAAGATACTGCTCTTCCCTTATGTAAATGCTTTTGAATATGCAGCTTAAATAAAACCTGTTAAGACAGTTGGTCTCATGTTTGACTGGAGGGTGTGTGGTGTGAGCTGCGGCGTATGTGTTTGCCATCCTGAGCACTGACATATGTACATTTGCTATGCAGCATTCTTATAAACAAAGGAAGACATCTACACCCTGTTCCAGTCAGTGGACCTGTTTTCACAGTATTAAACAGAACACACACACACACACACACACCCTCCCACTGCCATAAACAGACACATACATACTGTATTCATACAGAGACCCACGCACGAAGAGACCATCTGTCGCCACTCCACCATAAAAATGAAATGCACAGCTTACACATTACACAAACTGACATACTGCTCCTGTTTTTTGTGTCACTACATCATGGATAAAGGTCATTAAATATAAAGATGATAGCATTTACTATGGACTGAAATTTCTCAATTGCTCAACTTGACTGATTCAAGAGCAAGACACTTCCAATGCGTGCCCACCTCACTCCCTTTTTTTCCTCCCCAACCTCCAGAACTCTGGATTATATGCTGCACATGGACTACAGCATTCTTAGACTCACCGGATCTGTGTCCACCAAAGCTTTTTTTCACCAGCTGAAAACGCCCAGCTGCGAGCACTAGTGTGCGCTGTGGAGGCACGTTTCTTTTTGACACGCTGTGGTTGCTATGATACATAATTTCCGTGGACGCGATGTGCTACAAGTGGGCTACTTCATTATACTGAATGTAAAAATGTCACCACAAAGTATGTAGGCCTACTTCCTACTGGCCCTTGCTCTCCATGAAGAGAATGCTGAAAAATGTAGAGTGAGGGGACGGACTCGCCTGTTCGTGGGTTTAGGAGATTTTGCAGACAAGGACATGCATCGTTTCGTTCAAAAGCTGAGATGACTGGGTGTGGTGTTTTTCCTGCCCCTCCTGCACTGTGATTGGACTGGAAAAAACTCCCAGCGTGAAAAAGATGCTCAGCGCCTTGTCATGCTGCTGGTGTTTTTTCCATGTTGCAAAAACACGGCGTTCCCATGGCAATGAATTGAAAAAAGACGCTGGCTTCAAGAAATAACGCTTTGGTGGACATGGGGCCTAACGCGATGGAGGAATTTCTGTGCCCTCATGATCCTGGGAGCTGCGATCCCGGGCGCCATAGCTGACCCTGGTGCTACAAAAAATGGTTGGGCACGTCCAATGGGGAGGAGACCCTGAAACAGACCCAGATAATACTGGATGGATTACATATCATGTCCAGCCTGGGCATGCCTCTGGATCCCCCAGGAGGAGCTGGAGAACATGGCTGTCTTCCCATATCACTTCAATTCAATTAGCCTTTAACTACATGACTGAAATATTGTGTTTTATTTAAATGTTTGCTAGAAACATGCTAGTTTGCTGTGTTGAGTGCAGGTAAAGGGGGGGTTCAGTTCTGGGACTCTGGGAAATGAGCCATCTTTTCGTCGAAGCCAAAGTACCCCAAAGGAGGGGTAAAAGCCCTCCTTTGGGGTAAGTTGAGATAACAGACTCTATGCATGACTACTAAAAAGACAATTTTAACCTTTTCCAGAGACTAACCTCAACCTGAACCTCAACCAGGCTGAGGACCTCAACAGCCATAAACTAAAACTCTGACTGCACCCCCCACATACACTCCGAAGACCAAAAGGGCAGAGTAACCATGGTAATGAAGTTCCTCTTTTAAATTACCTCAAACATCAAAGAACCCTATCACTATTCACACCCAGTTGTGAAACTGGTGAGAAATGACAGACGCCAGAAAGGACAACCCAAATTCCATTGTTGAACAAGACTGATATCTCCTTATAAACTTGCCTATTACCTTGTTTGAATTAAATAATCTATGCTAAGTTACTTAGTGGCCTCCCCCTTCAATGTAAGTGCTTATAATACCATGTTCTTGTAAAAACTGTGTCAAAAGAAGAATCCATAAATAAGATAATTTTGCAGTGCTTTTTGATCTTCATCAACGCTCGCCGACATTTCTGCATTTAATGTATGTAACTAATGCTTTGTTCCCAGTACCATCTTATTCTCTTAGAAATGATACAGAAATATTATCATGTGTTAAATAACCAATTTTCCTGGCTCCTGAACCAAGGATTGAGTAAAATTTAAGAAAAATTGTCAGAGGGAATCCCTCGTCCTCTCATGGAGGATGAGGGAGGACAAATTAAGTATTACATGAGGACAAATTAAGTATTACATGTCATTGCTTTGTAATGCCTCTCCCGCTGTTTGATGTATCAGTCTGTGTTTCATTGTCGGAAATCTGATGCTATGTTCGTATAACTTGTTTATATATTCTCTATGTAAGAACGTTTAACCGTCAATATTATCTGGGAAATGTTTAGTTACGTTTTTTTCATCTGCTGTGATCCTCAAAATGTGTTTAACCAAACCATTCTAATCGTTACCACGATTAATTAATAATTTTCTTATTATTATCCAATGCTTAAAAACTAAGAATGGTATAACTGTTTATTGTGCAAAGATATATGATTTAAATATGCACAATGCAATGGTGAGAGAGGAACTTTGCAATTGTAATAAAGCATAAAGATGCATGATACACTGAATCAGGGCTCTGTAAGATGGAGGAGGCTGCGTGCATATGTAATATGTCACTATAATCATTCACAGACAGAACATCAGCTTCCACAAGTTTTTTTGGCATTGACAGCACAGCTAGATTTATTTCTAAAATAAAAGCCAATCTTCACTTTGAGCTTCCTAACTACATTGGCAACATGTACATTAAATAAAAGTTTGTTGTCTATCCATATACCCAAGTACTACGTGAGTACCCTTTCAATGGATTTATAGGATTTACAGATGAAAAAATGCTAAGATCATTAAGCAGCTGTAGGCGAGCTTTTGAGAAGACCATGAACTTTGTTTTCTGAGGATTTAAAAACAATTTTAAGTTGAGCAGAGCAGTTTTAAATGACTGAAATGCAGTCTGAAGCTCTTGCACAGCCTGTGCTGTGGAAGGAGCATGAGTATAAATGACAGTGTCATCAGCATAGAAGTGTATTTTTGCTTGAACGTCCTTAACTAAATCATTTATAAAAAACAGAATAGGTCCCAAAATAGACCCCTGGGGGACCCCTTTAGATATCTCAAGAAACTTAGATTTGTGGCCTTCTGCATGGACACACTGGATCCGAATGAAATTAATTGATAGCATTAGGACAGAAACCAGCATCCCTAAGTTTGTTCAGCAACAATTCATGATAATGATGATCATGATTCATGAGCCACAGAATCAAACCCCTTGGATAGATCTACAAATAAAGCAGTGCAATGTCTTTTCTGTCTAAAGCACCAATAAAATCATTTATTACCACCATAACAGAAGTAATGGTACTGTGACCAGTTCTAAAACCAGACTGAAAATTGTTTAAAATGTTATTATCAAGTAAGAACTGTTTTAACTGTAGATTTACCTGGGATTCAGGATCTTAGCCAGGATTGAAAGTTTGGAGATCGGACGGTAGTTGTTTAGCTCTGAGGGTTCCCCACCAGATTTGGGGTACTGAATAGGACATGAGACAAAAATTAAAAATGTGAGTAATAGACTCAGCAATAACATCTGCCCCCACCTTTAGGAGATAAGGATCCAGATTGTCGGCACCTGCAGATTTTTTGTGGTCAATGCCTTTCAAAGCTTTACAAACTTGAGCAACTGAAATAGTTTTAAGATCAAACAAATCCAGATTTCTATCAGTTGCAGTGTTGACAGAACACTTTAATTAATATTGCCAAATATTCATAATCATAACTTTGTTAACTAATAAGTAGTAGGTTTGCTACAACTGAATGCACTCATACATTCATAAACATTTTATTGAAACCATGTTCTATAGTATGAAAAGTCAAAGAACCATTCAGGAAGTTTCATGTATCACTGGGGTTGCTAAGTAGTGCCACTTCATAAGTCTAGAGCAGGGGTTCTCAACCTTTTGCAAGCTGGGCCCCCCCAAAGCTGGGCCCCCCTTTCCCGGCGCCACCCCCATTACACCACCTTAGATAGATAGATCGATCTAGGCTGGGCTATTAGTTTTATTAGGCCCACTATTATTATTATTTATTAATATTATTATTATTATTAGTAGTAGTAGAGGTAGGTAGGGTTATCATTACTAGGGGCTAGGCATTCTTCTTCTTCTCAGTAGGCCTATTATCATTA
>JAPMOB010250088.1:20885-34707 GCA_029875015.1 Lepomis gibbosus | reverse complement strand
TTAATCTAGATTAATCTAGATTAATTTCAAAATTAATCTAGATTAATCTAGATTAAAAAAATTAATCTATGCCCACCCCTAATATTATTTCATATGAACGTCGAGCAAGTGTAAGCTGAACAGCCTTACAAGATAAAGCAGGTGTCAAAAAAGAAATTATCCCATACAACTAACTTCTTCTTTAGCCTGCTTTGATAGTACAGAGAAGGATGAGGCTTTTCTCTGTAAATTACACACATATTTCAAAAAAAGCACTTCATAGAAAACCTAAAATGTGACCCACAAACTGTTAGAGAAATGTATAGATAATAAAATGGTTATTAGCTATACATAAATATTGACTGCAATATGGCAACACAAGCATGAAATTACTGAGAAATACTTATTAGAACACAAAAATAATCTGCTAATCTATGCAGTAATTACACTCTAAATGGGTAGCCTCTTTTTTTCTGTTTGTGTGCCCACATTTATAGCATCATTGTGAAATGGAACAATGGAGAGAAAATTATATTGAGAGGATGAAGGGTAGCAGGCATTAACAACAAGCCAGCAAAAACAATGATCAACAGATGTTCAGCAGCATCACTTCTTCAGCATTTGTTTTTCCATAGTTGCAGATATGTAAAGCCAGCTTGCATTTACATTTTGTTGTCTCAACCGCTACCTGCTTCATGGTATTACAATACTCTTCAAAGATGTTTTCCTTCAGTGCTAAAAATAAATACAGTAATAACAACAGTAATACCATCCTACCTGTGGGCTTTTAGATTCACTTGGGTATTGAAAAACACCAATCTACAACATGGCGATGGCTACACCTGAGTCATAGTGTCCCTTAATCTGAGTTATTCTGGCAGCTACCATTAGCAGCAGACCAGTTGCCACCTCCAGGCTGTAGGAGAGCCAGGCTGTGGCTAAAGACCAGCCAAAGGACACATCCACATTGGCAAGGTTCTCTGGGGACACGATTCGCTGGAACTCCTCCATGGCCTGGTTTGAGTATTTGATGTAGATGCTGACCCCAGTCAGGGTGAAAAGACCTGTTGGCGCACATAAATAGACAGATGGCACCATTGGAAATACATAACTGCCCAGATTTTCACACATTCTCTTGTAGCTGTAACATGGACATAGATCCTTCTTGAGGATTTAGAATGAATTCTCCTAATACAAGACCCTTGAGCTGCCTAAACATCACTGTGGTGTATGAAACATAACTACCTTATACAATAAGGCCATTAAGGTAATAGTAAACAAATTTGCAAATAATATTTTTTCCCAACATAACTGTTTTCACATAACTCAATGAGTGGTATTAGATAACATAGACTTGTTAGCCCATTAATGAGAAACAATTAGTGCAATCTCTGTGCATTTCAGATTGAAAGCCATTTCAAGAAAAATGTTTATTTTCATTCATGTGCAAATTATTCTGGCAAGGTGCTTTTAAAATTAATAAGAGCATTTACACCATGACCTGTGACATAAGTTTCTATGGTGTGTGTTTTTGATTTCTTGTGTTCCCAAACAGACAAATCGGATTAAACATGTCGCATGATAATTACCACAGGAGTGGGCCGAAAGGAATAACACATCACTGAATGTCAATCCCCAAAACACACTTAAATACAGAGTAGTCACCGCTACGAGTAAATTTCAGACTGACCTTTAGTATGGCACCGTAGAAGGCAGAACCAGTACACACTTAACTATCATCTGCTGCAATTAACCTCTCTTAATTACTTAGAAAAAAATCTGTGGGCTCGTCTCTCAATGTCCGTCAAGCTGTGTGCCTAATTTACATGTAGGCACACCAGAACAGAAAGAAAGAAAGAAAGAAGTACAAAATGTTAAGTACAAATGTCACGAACAGTGCTAAAGGAGGCACAGTGGGTTCTTCTGCAGACAACCCTTTTGTGGCCAGGCAGACCAATCATTTTTATACAAGACTTCAATTCAGGCTTAAATGTGCTAAATTACAGTCCTGATTGTGGTCTGTTGGGGGAAAAATGGAAAAATTACTGACACTGATTTGTACCAGTTCTCATGAAAACAGTCTCTCCTCCCACATGGTCAAGAGTTTACCTTTCGTTCCATTTTATTTGTGTACTTTCCTGTGCATAATGTGATTTTTATAGTTCCGTTGCACTTTGTGGGTGGTCTGAGCTGCTATCTGCACCAATACCACACTATGGATTTGCTTAACATCTACTGTGCTCGCTGAGAAAAGTGATGCCAATTTGAACATTTTAATGATGGCAGCTTTTTAAAAACAACCTTGAGTTGCAGAGTTAATGCTGAGGAAGAAGTAAATATTGTCCAAGGTGGAAATGTCAGTTTGGCCAGATGTGATATCTGAGGTCTGTCCAAATTCCGAAACACTCATCAGTGCTGCAGTACGTGATGTGTGTTCAGAGTGGGATTTCAAAGACCTGTTGGCAGATTGTTCAATGTGAAACTTGTGTTTGGATATACTAACATTTAAAACTCAGAAACAGGTTGTTCATGCAATAAATAGAAAGAGGGGGGGGGGGGCAGAACAAAGCAGTGAAATCCATTACCCCTTCTCTGTTTACCAAATATCAGAGGTGGAAGAGCTTAGTGCTTGCAGGTCTTTCGATGTAGATGTGGACAGGACATTCGGTGCAAAGCATGAAATTAGCTGTCTCTCCTGTGTGACATGGGAGGCTGGGCCTGTCAGCAGAGATGGCAGAGTATATAGTAAGACCTCCCGCATCTGTGACAGATTCATGGATTCACCCTCAACCGTACCCCAGTTGAGATTCAAACGCTTTCCCTTTGTGTTCAGGCCTAATCAAAAGCATTCCTTGAAAGACATTCTGTTTATGGTGACTGCTCAACAGCTGACCCCATCACAGTGAAAAAACAATCTTTCTGTTTCTGAACTGCTGATGAAAGTGTTCCTTATACTGCTTTTTAAGGAACCCGAAGATCAGGCCTCCTTACTGTACAGGCAAAATGTAGATCATTTTTGCTCAAAGGCTCCTATTCTGTTGGGCATTCAGTTTGCATTTTGAGCATTGAATAGTCTTTTCTACAGACAGATACTGAAGTATGTGTATTATTTCAAGGGTTACATTAGGTTTATCAATCCACCATTCAGATATGAGGCGGTCAGCAATTCTATTTTAAAGCAACGCTAACATTTTTGTGACGCAGTACTTTTGAACAGTGGTGCTAAATTGGCTAAATGCTAATGCTAGCAAATTCACACCAAAGTTATTACTATTCATGTCATGACATATCCAATAGTTAATAAGATGTTTCACTTTAAAACCACACATGATAACCTTTTGGAGGCGCTAAAGGAAAAGCTGGGTGATCATCAAATTCGAAAGGATTTGATGATCCTAGCGGCATCATGAATGTGTTTACAAATTTTCATGCCAATCCATCAAATAGATGTTGAGATATTTCAGTCTTGGCCAAAATAATGGACTGACCAACAAAAGACTGACAGACCCACATTGCCATTTGTAGATCCTTGCCACAAGCATGGCTAAGAAATGTGTTTACAAACTCAGTAGTAAATTGACAATAAATTGTCAGGGCAATTACATTTTAGGACGATATTTGTTTATGACTTGACCTATTCGATCACCCTCATATTTTACAAAAAAAGACATTGTTGTGGATATTTTATAGGGAAACCATTTAAAACAGAGACTGACATGAGAAAGAGCCCACTGATGATACCAGGGTGAAGTCTGACAGAATCTTCCAAATCAAGGATAAGCTTTTCTGCTATTATGTGCCACTCCATCACGAACAGCAATCACTCCAAATGCGGCGATCAATGCTGTTAATTATGTCCACATTCACAGTGAGAATGTTTGGTCGTTTGGTGTCTAAAATCATGTTCAGGCTCATCTGCTTGCAATTATGACTTGTATTATGCAATCTGAATGATAAATGCTATGAAAAAACTCTCCCCAGTAAATCAATTACCTCAAACTTTTTTTCACACCTTTCTACAAATGTGTTGAGGGTTTGGAAAATATCGTCAAATATGTGATTCAGCATATAGGAGTCCCTGTGTGAGTAGCACAGACATCTCACAGTACTTCCATAAATGCATCTAAATGTCTTGAGTCAATCACGCGGTGTCTATTCACAAAATCTGAAAAACAGAACGAATAAAGAGATGGAAGTCTTGCACAGTGCTGTTTTTCTCCTTATTTCCTTCCCCATCTCCAGCTACTCTAATAACAGTTTGAGCAAAAAGATTACCTAACTCAACTCAGTTAAGTCAAATGGGATTTTGAATGTCCAGACAGAGATATAAATGCACTCACAGATTCTACTTACAACAATTTTCTCCAGTCAACTGCAAGATATAACACTTACACTAATCACTGTTTTCTCATAGGCCTTCAGTGTGCTCAAGTATACTTCTAATGTCTAAGATGGCTAAAGATCAGAGGTCAGAGGGAGCAGTTGAAATTGCATATTCAAGGTTTTCTAAGCGTCAACACAAATAAAGGCACCTACATGTGCAAGATGTGCCGCCTACACACTATTCTTGTGCTGGACATCTTCCATCCAAACAGCCTACATGGCAAGCACATAATTGCTGCAGGCTTTGGAAAAAAAAGAAAACAAAAAATTATCTGTGGACTTACTGCAGAAGAGAAAATAGGATGCTGATCCAACCAGCAAGTTAGGACTGCTGGCCAATGAACTGACGAGTCCAAAGATCCAGCCAAACACTAGCAGGACCAGGCTGAGGGGCAACATGATGACCACCACCTTATGCAAGCCTGTAAACACATACATGCAACGATGTGTTACAATCCTCAAAAATCTTCCTGGACTATGTTTGTTACAGTGGCTGAACTACAAGTCAGCTGCATTTTTAAAGCTGGGGTAGGCACCTCTGGAGAACTAGCAAACGATTGCTAGATTTTGAAAGCATCTGTCCAGAAAAAATCCCACCCACTTCCTCCAGTGCTCCCTCCATAGCCAATCCCCCAAACACATTTTCATGGGCAGTGAGTGCACAGGCAGAGTGTGCACAGGTAGTCACATCACTAGGTAGACCGGCAGATACAGCGGTTTATTATGGTCCTGCGACAGCCACAGATGTAGATTTTTTTTTAAATTTTTGTGTCTTGTGAGTATTTTATTTATTGATTGCTGTATGGAAAGAGAATGTCAACAAATATTACAAAAATGCTTCTGAAATAAATTGCCTACTCCAGCTTTAAATAACTACTGAGTGCAACCACTTGCAATAGCTTTTCAGATTGATTGATCATCCAGGGAGCCACTGGTTTCTATTTCCATGGCTAGTAGGGTATGAAAATCAACTTGCACAGTGTTCTCTGTCACAGCGGACAATTTATTACTGTATTTCATTGTCAAAGTTCCAGACAGGGACTATTTTAGAGAACACACTATGGTTTGCAAAATGTTCATGTTTGCATACTGTATGTCCTCTGGGTCAGACTTTCTGACAGCATACTATTGCTTGTACATTTCATTACTTCAGCGGCCAACACACTTAGTTATTACTTTTGTCAGGATTCATTGACATTGTTTCTATTTTAAATCAAAGTCATTATCACCTCCCTATGACAGTTGATAAATAAAACCACTCACCAAGAAGGTGCCTATCCGCCTCTGACAGGCTGGACATATTTGCTGTGAAAGAAGGGATGACTGAGCTCCTGTTTGCGCCTGAAAATGTCAAGGGAAAAGGTCACACATGACAGTACATGTGGACAGAGCTGTAGGACTTTGCAAAATTCCTGCTGGATAACAGTGTCAGTTTTTATCCTAGAGTTCCACAAATAATTACATTCAGAGATAGGCTGCAACACATTGCATGACTAAATGCATCAAACCTTTTATTACACCTCTGTGTGACACATATTTCACCAGCCCTGCATGCCTGATAGTTTTGTGTCAGTGCATGTTCCACTTTTGCAGATATGTCACAGGTGAGCATAGCTTGAAGAGCTTCAATCATTGTCTCATTATTTAGCTTTTACTGTGTGGACTCTGGGCGCCACCAGCAGCAAATTGGACACCACTGTGAGCCCAAGCTGTGCAGCCAGCGAGCAGAAAAAGAACCTTTAGAATCTCTCTGCAGCCTCCTGCGTGATCGTCAGCAGCTGCCTGCAGGGGCTGAGACAGATGTGAGAGGTTACAGTTCCTACAGTTATATAGGCTACAAGAAAAGAAACTAAACTGCGAAGATGAGGTTAGGGCTCTATTATGATATATTATTTCTGTGTGGTTCATTATACTCGCTGAATAAAAAGTGAAATGTTAAGAATCTTATTCAGGAATTAATAATTCAACATAGAGCCGTCTTTGTAATTTATTTCTCCAAGCTAAACACACTGGCATGTCACCTCCTCTGTGCATCACTGTCACAAAACTGAGTTTTTGCGCCTGAGTTCTCTGCCGCCCTAACATTGACGAGGAATAAACCAAGCCAAACAAACTAGCATCTGCGTGGACAATAAACAAGGTAACGCAGCAACATCAGAGACCAGTGATCCACTGTAACAATGTATGGACAATGTTGGATCACAACAGCATCACATATAACTCACAGTTCAACACCAACAACACTATAATTTTAAGCATAAACAAATTCAAAATAGCCTAATAAACCTTGTGGTTGAACCGTCAATATGCTTTACGCACAACAGTGAGTGCTACACGACAAAGCCTTAACTTACCTTCTGAATAAAATCTCACACAACATACAGACTAGGATATGTAGGCTTGAATTGAGTTGGCATACCTTCATTAATTCTCCACAGTCCAGAATGTGAACTCAGGTCGTCTGGACCTGTGTGGTTGGGTTGATTCACATCGATGATGTACCAGTAATCAGTCCCAATAGCCACAGCGAGAAGGGTAAAACTGAGCAAACCCGTAAACCCAGCAGTAAGGACAACCAATCCGTACCTCATTATGTACAGTCCACACGCAGAGCGCAGTTACTCTAATATTCTGAGCAGTTTAAAAAAAAACCTTTTCTACAACATAATCTGTATCAACGCTCCAAGAGGTGCGATGCGTAAAAGCTCTCCAGCTGATTCCATCCCTGTAAAGTGCTGGTTCTCCATGGCTGCCACGGTCCTAAATTGTCCCGTTTACTTTGAAAGAAAAAAAACCTAAACTAAAAGAAGAGAGATGCGTCCTTCTCTGCATCAGCTTATAACACCGTCAGGTAATTGTGGCCGCAGGAGGCAGCGGCGCTCCTGGATTGATCCACGGAGTCAAGTTAAGAGGGATAAAACGCCACACTTCTGGTGCGGAATTCCAAAATAAACCCCACGATCCGGACACACGTGTTGTGAAGGTGCTTAAAATGTATTTTTGTGGTACAAATAAGCCCACATCCGGCCATAGTTTAGTTTTCTGGTTTGACTTGACTATTACAAAAACGCAAATGTAGCCAATTTTTTTCCCAACAGCAACAGTGGCTGTTATTGTGACCATGGATATACCAACCCCATTCGTCAATACCAATACCGTATCGTAGCCTAAATGACATGTGAGATAGCTAAAAATCAAGATTTGAGGTTGTACTCTGCTCTATTGTAGCTCCTGATACATATGTTTTATTGTATTTTGATATACTCATTTTAACTCCTTTTGCTTTATTGTAACTTATTGTAGCCTACTTGTACACTTTTTTTCATTTCCTTTCCCCCCCTCACTGTTGAATAATGTTGCATTTCTTTAAAAGGTCTTCTGGTGGCTGGTGTGGCAAATTAGCTAAATTAAAAATACGATACCAACACAGTGGATTGCTGTTTTCAGTTTAACTATGTAAGCTGTATTGGTTTCTACTAAGCCATAACAACTGCTTCTTGTACCACTAGCAAAAACATAAAGTTTCCCCAAGTTATATGAGATAGCTTTAATAACATTTAAGAAACTCTGTTGGCATCCTAATTAAAATACTTAGGCCTTCCTGTTCTTTATAACCAGGTACATATAGTCACCTGTTATACCGGAGGGGCCCTGCAGATGGGGCAGCTTTATTGACGTGTGCAAAAATCCAGCAGAATTACGGCCTAGTGTTTGGTTGGTAGCCAACTGCTTTGTAAATTGAAGGGGACATAATAGCTACGACGTTTAACAGTTGAGTAGGGCCATTAATGCTATGCGAGGAATAAAAACGTGAAAGTGTGGACACCTGTTGAACTAGCTAACTTTAGCAGTCTCCGAGGTAAGTTCGGTGTTTTAACTGAACCCAGAACTGTCTCTGTGATATTAACCGTATTTTGTGACGGAGGCTGTCTTAATGTCAAACATACACAGTTCAGCTATTAACTATACATCAGCACAGCATGCACCCCTTTCAAGCCAATATATTATAAACACCTTTGGCAACAATTTTACAGCCTGGAGTGTGGATAGGTCTATTTCACATTTGGACGCTACACCCCCCCCCTTCTTTCTAGTAAAACTGCCCAAGCTCGGTCAAGTGCCATAGGGACCATGAGTGAAAAGCAATTTTCAAGTCCTGCCACAAATCCTCAATTGGACAGAGGTTTCTGACTTGCCCACTTCCTTGCTCTAGGATATTTTAAAGCCATTCTTGTGTAGCTTTTTTTGCTGTGCAGTATGCAGGGTGTTGTCTTGCTGGGAAATAAATCTACCATACTCTTGCAGAATGACAACAGGCTTGCCCTGTCCTCTGTAGCCTATTCACCAGGAAATGTAGCCATAGCTCAACGTTATAAAACAGTGGTGTAAAAGGGGGGAAAACACAGACACACACATCAAGGAGGCGGAGGAGATTTCAACCTATGCCTTTAATGATCAAGTTCAGTGTAATTGCACCCTTGTGGGCGTTATTCTTTTTCACTTAAGTAAGTATTGATACAAGCAAACATTCAAATCCCACAGCCCTCTGATTACTGACATGGAAAGTAAAACAAACTAAAATATCAGCCCTAGCATTACAATCTCTGACAGGTGAAGTGATTAACATTGGCACCTGTCAGATCTGTTAGAAGCAGGAAAAATGTGCAAGCGTAAGGATTTGAGCATCTCTGACAGGGGCCAAATTGTGATGGCTAGACGACTGGGTCAGAGCATCGCCAAAACTGCAGCTCTTGTGCTGTGTTCCCGGTCTGCACTGTTTAGTACATCAAACGTGATCCAAGAAAGGTGAAGTGGTGACAGAGTCATGGGCGGCCAAGGCTCATTGATGCATGTAGCGAAAATTTTGTGTAAAAAAAGTGTGATTGTTCCACTGTCTCTTCCTGAAATTGTTGTAGGTAGTGACAGCTTACAAAGGAAAACCCAATGTTAGCCATCCCAGAAGTTTTCAGTTGATAGAAAATTTTGTAAGATATATAGATATAACCAAACTGTCTTCCATACAGGTTATTATTGATGGTCGGAAATAGGTAGACAACAGTAGAATAACATGTGGCATGGCATGTTTTGTACATGATTGTGAATTTTTTTTTTTGTACATTTACTGTACATCAGACATCAGTGAGAGGGAAAGATGGTTTTGTCAAGTGTAGGATGGGAAATTAATTCTTACTGCAATTTTCCAAGGCATCCAAACTTGTGGAGTCTATTTGTAGTTTAATTGCCTTTAATTATCAGTTTTGTTTCCAGAAATGCATCCGCTGTGACACATAGGGTATATTGCAATACTTAAACTGTGCATTGAAATAGAATTGATTTAATTTCTCTGTTGATTAAAAAAATACGTTAATTTCAGTGTTACAGTATCTGTTTAATTCAAACTCAGATACACCACCTGATTATTATTTAACCATCACAGATTGAGGTCTCAAACACTGATTCTGATGTGTTTTTTTTTAAATTTATGCATACATTTTTATTATTTTATTTAATTTGTTGCAAAAAAAGAGAACACACGACAAACGCTTTATTAAAAAAGCTACAGTACTAGTTTAACAGCAGAAGTAATTAATGATCAACCTGATTATGTCTGATCCTCAGCATCCGTTACGTATTACAGAGGTTATTTAAGCAGAGGTCTGTACTGCACAGATGTCTTGCATTGAAGATATGGCACAAATGATTAAATCAAACTGTTCCCCAACAAATTACTGGAACAATGCAAAATGTACTGGCTTGTATCTTCCCTGCACCTGTAAACCTGTGTTCATTCAAAATTCTTTCATTAGCAATACTGAAATGCCATCTTAGGTGGAAAGCAGCAATGTAATGTTATGGCATATCAGAGTTGTTCTGGCTCAGTTATTATTCAATCTTTTGAAGTGCTTTTGATTATTTTCACCTAGAACATTTGATGCAAACACACAAGGGTTTCCATCTTGTTTTTCTGGCTGTACAAATTTGCTTAAAACCCATGCCACATTTTATTAGAAGCTATTGTTAAGTTTTAATGTAAAAAGCTTTGCCTTGCTTTAAATTAACAACCATTTTTTAGGATTGAATATTATAGCTAAAATGCTTCATGCTTGCTTTAAGCAGTACACTAAACACTACTGCTTGCTTATTGTTATTGTCAGGAAGAACAAGAATTGCTGTTTCTGTCTTTTAAATTTGTTTAGTATAAATACACACAAGTCAGTTAATGGTTCATCTCTATATTACGAGTGCGTATCTTGCTGGTATTGTTCTATTCTTCTGTGTGCATGTTCTTGCTACAACAGCAGCTTTTGCTCACAGCTAACCTTGGATCAGTGAAGCATTGCTGACATTATTGTTCGTAAGGAAATTATTTTCTGCTGTATTTTGTAGATTGCTAAATCTATTCTTTCTTTTTACAGATTCTTGAGAAGAATGCAGGAGAAATTGACTGAACCATATTATTATCCAAACTGGATGACAGTATGAAGATGTGAGATGAAACAACAGTGTCAGAAGACAAAAGAGAGGTCAGAAGTTAACATCTCCTTGGTTCCAGCCCTTTCTACTGTGCAGTATCTCTCTTTACATAGGAAACCAACGTGTCTCTGTCTCTGAGTCTCTGTCTGTACCTTTTCTTGTTGGCAGAACTCTGGGTTGCCAGGTTTATCTGTGTCCACCAGTGTGAGGTCTGTGTTGCTGTCGGTGTGTCTACCTTTCTTTTGCAGGTGTGTACCTGTACCGCTGAGTGTGAAACTGGGTGGAGCTCGCAGCTGTGGCTGGTTGGCAACAATTAGTAGACCACATAAGCAGAGCCAGCGGAGTGCTCTTGGTCTCACTTCAGCTCTCATTGCTGACTTGTCATCTGACTTAGATTACTGTTTGGTTTGTAGGAAGATGTGACCGGCAGGGTTCCACTTGCAACTTCTCCTTGCGCTGTGAGGTCAGTGACTCTGGGGAGGCGGTTGTTAGCTTGGCGTCCCCGATCTGTGAAAGCCGGTGTGGTGAGCGATGGGCAACCTCCATGTGCTTCCCCAGCGTGGTGGGAGCCGTGGAGACTGTGTGGCCTTGTTTCTGTTGCATCCTAAGTTGTTTTGTCCATTATATATCTTACTTCGTCTCTTGTGTTGGCAGAGATTGTTTTTTTTGTTCATTAATTGCCTTTTGTTATTTACTAATAAATACATATTAACTTGATGCACGTTTTGAGTCCTCCTTTGTTTTTCCACCTGGTTTAAATATCTTTTGTTTGTCCCACACCCCTAAACCAGCAGGGAACGTAACAGCCAGTCTTAATGACCAAGGTCAGTTGTCATTCATGTCTTTGTCAGTTGCTCAAAGTGCCAAGTTAATCTGCCTCAGTATGGGTCTGGTCAGTGCTAAATAACATTTAAGGTTACTTTACTGTTTGTATGAAATGTCCAATGTTTTAATGTGTTTTTCGATGAACTAACTGAAAGGATTGGTCTCCATTTTCTTCTGTGTGTAGCTTTGTAATTGTTGGAGCTTGGCTCATTGGCTTTAAGGTGTTTTGTTGAATAGTATTGCTCATCTTTGGATCCTAATTAAAATTTAGTTTTTCAGCGTTATGTTTTGTGGAGGATATTCTTACCAATTTCACTTTGAAAGGTCTCACTTGGATGTTAATCCCATTTTCAGTAGCCTTGTTTTAGTGTCCACTCATCTCACTACCATACTAAAATTAGCTCATGTATGGATTTGAATATTTGTAGCCCAGTTCAGGTTGGTTGTTTCATGGCACAGAAGAAACCTTGAAAGTTTCAAGATGAAAAGGCCCATAGATGTAATTTATGTTCCTTATTATGTATAGTGCTATTTGTTTGTTCAGTGTTGCTCAGTAAAACCCTATTTAGATTTCACTTGTATTTCACAGTCTTGTTCCTTGTTAGAATATCTGTAAAAATGCAGCTATTGTTGTGATGCTGCTTTAGATTTGGACAGCAACATTAGATATGATCAGCAAACAGAAATCATTTATTGAAAGTTTTAACAGACAGACTGGGGATATCTGACAGGGACAAAGGGGGGGGGGTGTAGTTGTTAGGTAATTTGATTTTAAACCTGTCTGACTTTTGCTGATGACATAATGAAAATGATGTTTTGCTGTTGGGTGTCACAGATGCTTAAAAATAACTTCTGAATTTCCCCACAGGGATCAGTAAACTCTTACCTTATTACCTTATCACCATGTATTTGTTAATTATATTTCCTATTATTAATCTGAAGGTGGGAAGTAACTATTAATTCAAGTTATCAGTGAAATAAAGTGGTGTAAGTACAATATTTGCCACTGAAATGTATTGTAGTAGAAGTATTTGGTATCAAAAAATGGAAACGCTAAGCACAATATTTGAGTAAATGTAGACTACTCAGTAATCATTTGTTCTAGATATTATATGCCCAACATTTAAGATTAAAGGAGAACCCATCAGTGTCTGTTTACAGGTGTCGGGCAGTACTATGTTGAAAATAGATGTATAAAGATTTTGTGGCTCCAGAGGGAGCTGTGTGGAATCTTATCAATAGCCAAATGTCATTCAAATGGCTCCTTATCTCTGCTTGAGGCTAAGGTTACTTGCATAACACACCCGAAACCTGATCACTGTTGACAGTCAAGTCGCATCGTGGTTATGGCGCAAGATTTTGACATGGAAGAAGAATGCATAGAATACAAAATATGATATCTGTGGGGTTTTTTCGCATCAGTTTTTTACCTTTTTAACTGCCCATCGTAAGCCTGAAAATGTAATAGCAATGTGAAATTGGTGGAGTACTCGCTTAACATTAAATAAGTTATACATTGTATTGCTGAATTTGTGCATTTTGTGTTTTATCATACAAATCAAGGCTGCTGGCTTTTGTACTTTTAGAGCCTGAATTGTGGTTGCTACTCTTTGACTCTTCCCCTCTCCCTCTGAGAAGATGCCCCATTCAGAGACATGAAATGCAAAACACTGTCCAGTTCAAAGAAGTTGGATGAACTTCATTTAAACATGATTTGCATAAAAGCTTAGAGCATCTGGCACATGTGTTTAAAAACAAGTGCTTGCCTTTAATCCAAAAGAAATCGGAATTGGATTTCTGTTTGTATTTTTGAGATAACCTCATTGGCGGATCTACTAAAAAAAATCCGGAGTTGTACCTGGAAAAAATAGCCCCATTTTAGTATTGTTTGTCAAACAACTCTGCCTGCAGGCAAACCTAGCCAGTTCTGCAGTACACCACACAAGCCCCTTTTCCACCAAAGCATTTTGAGAGCTGGTTCGGAGCCGGTGCCTACTCGCGAACCAGTTCTTTGTGTTTCGACAGCCAAAAGAACCGATTCTTGGCCAGGAAAACTGGTTCCAAAGTGGCACCAACTCTTTACTGGACTAGAACCGTTCTTTTACCACGTACACAGTGACGTAATGACGTCGTTCGCTTTGAACCAGCACCAGTTCCGAAT
>JAPMOB010250088.1:0-20743 GCA_029875015.1 Lepomis gibbosus | reverse complement strand
GTTTTATGGCTTTGTTTTGCACTCTCATAGCAGAAATTGCATACTACTTTGCCAAGAGCAGAGTTAATGTCACATTAAAGGCAAGTTAATCTGTGAAAACATCTTCAGTTCAGTGAGTAATGTGTAATGATCAAGGCTAGTGAGCAGGAAGTTTATGGGCTGGGATTCTCAAAGAAAACTTTTACCAGTGTAATTATATAATAAGGGAAGGCAAAGTGTCAAGGTAAAATATGTTGGGCTTGAGAGAGTGTTTTCAAGAGAGACAACTGACATTTTTAGAAAACAATACTACAGTTTGTTGTAGACAAGTAGTTTGAAACACTGAAACCGTTGGAGATGGTGATGGCTAAGAACCTGAACGACTTCCTGTACATACTGTGAAACAATGACGATGAGGGTCTAAGTACTGTGTTCTGCGTGTGACAGCTGATGTCAGTTCCAGTTTAAATATGTGGAGTTCTTGAAAGTGTTAACAGATGTCAGGAGGTTGGTTGCGGTGTGGTGGATTCCAAACAGGTGTTCATGCTTGTCTAGATTGCAGCTGGATATACTACTTTCACAGCACTTGTCACTGACAATTACTCTAAGAGAGAATGAACTTCGAGGGGTACATACTGCCACCCAGTGTAGTGAATAGGAAAATCATCTCAGCAGTACCGCACTGGTCAGAGTCCTTTATGCCTTTTATTGATGGGTGTGTGCTGATAAGGTTGGACTGTGTTCTGCTTGGGAAATTAAAATTCACCAGCCAAATAGCTGCCACCTTCTAGCATTTTCTTTTCTACTGCTGGGTTCATCTGCCTTTTTCAACAGATGTTCTGACTTGTCAACTGATATTAGTTACAAGAGTAACTAAAATATTAATGATAGCTCAGTTCCATTTATGTCTGCCAGTGAGACAGCATTCTCTGACATTTCCTATTATATTATTGAGCTGTAATTATAATTGACAGTTTTCTCCAACCTTAGGAAAAGCACAGGTGATAATCTTAACATTAATGACGGCTGAATTCAGTTTAATGGCTTCAGTTTCAGGGTCCTAATATTGGGCATGCTGTCATGAGTCAGGTATCCATCCATATGTAGCGCAGATTTCAACAGAATTTCCAGAAAATCTGAAAAAGAAATTGTGAACTAATAGCTTCAGGGGTGGTCTATATTAGGTTGGTAGGTAAAATACCCGGTATTTTCTTTTGTGTATGATGGGATGTTAGTTGTAGATTGTTTGTTTGATTTATTGTTCTGACTGTGCTCTCACAGACACTAGCATGATTGAAATCATAATAAAGAAATAATAATACTAATTTCTGTTTGGAATGTGTCTATTGTCCACTGGTTATTCTTGGGGGTGGGGAAAGAGGAAAGAGTCACTTTTTACCATGTTCAGTTTTCCCCCTAGACCGGGCATGAGTGTTTCAATCTACTACTGTTAGTCAAATAATAGGTTTATCATTGAGATAAACAGCTGTCGGGACATATTTTCCGGTCAGGTGCATTTAAACCATGAGGATTGAACATGAAATTTCGAACACAGTAAAACCATGAAGAAAACATGATGGAAAAATGGCATTTATGTTTGAAGTGTTCATGTCAGGAACAGTCTTATCTGCTTCAGTATTTAGTCTCTTCAGTGGAAGCCTGAGTGACAAATCACATGTCTCATGTACGTCATGATTAATGCCTGATTAAGACTGCCTCCATTGCACCTTGCTGTATTTTGTTTTCATGGATACACCAACACATCATCAGAGTTTAAAAAAGTTTTTATGCAATTTTTAATTTGTCTTTTGAATTTTCAGTGTTTCCACTCAGGCTTTTAATGCACAATTTGAAAATGTGCATAAAAGCAGTTGGATGGAAACTGCTGCGTACTAGGACACTTGAATGGAACATGGCCATCATTAATGTACTACCACCTGTGCTTTTTGTACTATCACAAGTCTAAATGTCTCTGTTGAGTCATCTCTGCTCTATGTCTCAGTAACTGAGCTGAAGCAATGTTTTACAAGACACAAGTCCAAACTACAATTTGGGGTCCAGTTTCTTGTTCTTGGACACGCATGTTCCAGCCACCAACCCTACAATCATTGGCCAACCCCATTTAACATCTGAAGTGCTGAATCACAAATTTCTTTCATATTATATTAGCTTGAAATACAAATCTAGTCGCAAAGTCAATAAAGATATTTTTTTAACTTTTTATTGTCATTAAAGGTTTTCAAAAATCATATCAGAAAACAAAGATAGTAAAACAACCATCTATATATGTTAAATACATTCTAAAAATATGGCTGGAGGCTCTCAGGATGCATAGGTGACCAAGCCTTTTAGACTTTGTTTTCTAAAGTATTTCTCTATTAATTGCAAATTGCACACAACACAAAAACATTGTTTTAGACATTACATTTGAACTACTGCAGATCAAGTTTATTCCTGGGAAATAACTGAAAACCTATAAAGGGAAAAATACAAGTTAAGGTTTTCCTCTGTGCTGCACACCAACATCTGTACCAAGTATGGGCAGCTTGTGCCCTTAGTGATTTGATGTGTGTCAGAAGTATGTAATGGATTCATTAAGTCATGTGAGAGATTGAATTAAAATACAAAAAGTTCCCCCTTAGGGCTGTGGTGGCAAAGGTTTACTAGAGGCTACTGCTTACATTTTACAAAAGCAGAATTGGGTAACTTAAAGGAACACAAATACAGTTCTTTGCTGTTATATCCAGAGTTAGATGAGAAGATCCATATCAGTTTCAGTGGGACGTTCTTGGCCTAGCTATGCACAAAGACTGGAAGCAGAGGGAAGGCAGATAGCCCAGCTCTGTCAAAAGTGAAACATGTTTTCCAAAAGCTCCAAAGCTGTCTAAAGAAGCAGTTTGCTGACACGTTGGAGCTTGGTTTGGGAAGTCACATACCACTCATTTCACAAATGGAATTCATTGAATCCTCTCATCTGAGCGTGGATAAACACATGGAAAACAGTTTTCTTATTCCACGTATAAGTATTCCAGTAAGCATTTATTTTCAAAATTATGTTATCTAAATCCATATATTTTTCTAATCTTACCACCCTGAAACTCTAAACACTAAGAACAGGGTATAAAGGGATATAGAGTGCAGTGTGGTTTAAGGCCCCTAGGCAGAACACCAGAGAAGCACTTTCTGAGTTCACACCTGGTACATTAACAATGATGTATAGGCCATCAAATGCTTTAAATGTGCTCCCCTTTGGTTTCTTGCTTGTCCCTGATATGGATATGTGACAGTTCTACTGATGCTTTCTGTTCCTGAACATGTCTGATCTGTTTCTAAATGTTACACATCTATATCCCAAAATGCATTTTAGTGTTTGCAGTGATGCTGAATGATGTCCTCCTTGGATACATTGCTCAGCATTGCAGATGTGCCTGAGACAGTACAATCTATTTGCTCCAGTCCACTTCATTAGCTTCATATTGTGTTTTTATAGGAGCTGTAAATGGTCCATTAACAAAAAATGGAAACACCATTGACACCAGTCATTCGCCGTCTTTGAAGACAATGGTGCATTCCCTTGGTGCTTAGAGTGACATCAATGACTGTTCTTATAGAACATGTCAAAGTATTGAAATTATTTAAAAGCTGTAAACAAACTTGGCGGGATTGTTGACAGAAGATACAGAAGTAAGATCCAGATAAACATAAATGAAACCAAATGAAGTTCTGTCTATAAATGAGTGTCCCTGTTTGAAAAAGAATAACCTTAGGATACAGCCACTGAACAGTCATTGCCTATTTTTCATTGATTTTCAGTTGTGAATACTGTTCTGGACTGATGTCTTTCACTGCCAAATCAGTTTTGATTAGGGGTGTGATGATACATTTAACTCATGAGATGATATACTTTATTGGGTTCACAAGAACAAGACGATATTTCAGCAGTATTTTTAAGAAATCTTCAATGATGAAATATATGACTGGTATAAATATTTAAATGACGGGGGCATCTTTGATGCCAATTTCACCCTCACACGCTATCATGCTGATATTGCGAGACAGCTTTTCACCTCGACTAGAAATATCATCTCTTTTTAACATCACGAGATCTAGCCACACCCCTAGTTTTGTTAGACAGATATTTTCACCTTTTGGAGATATTTAATCAAATAAGACTGTCGAATTTTGTTTTGCTGCCATTCATGACTTAGGCAAAACTGAAAAGGTGTCAAAGGCAGCAACACTTGTTAAATTTCTCTCTGTTCAGTGACTGATCAATGCAGCAGCCTTCGAAGATATTTGGTTGTAACTGTACCTATGTCAAACAAAGTGTGTCAGAAGAATTTGTAAAGTCACTGCCATATTCCATATTTGTGAAAATACACAGTATGTGTTGTTTGATGTTGGCATTATCATTTGAAAGACAAAACATTTAAAAGTTACAAGAAAAACATTCTCTTCGAGAGAATCTTCCTAAACTTCACTGCTTCCCAATTTAAAAAAAACAAACAAAAAACATGGTATCTGGCAGCTAGTATAAAAACAGGCAGGAAAATATTACCCGGTCAGTCCGATTCATTGGAGCTGATAGAAGCGGGTCCTGCACCCCACCTTCTTGCTCTCTCTTTGAGGACCCTGATCGAAGGGGATCAGTACTCCCAAAGAGAAGATGCATCGACTGTTGTACCATCACCCATAAGCGTACCTCCCTGGTCTCCACGAAGATACTTGCCATTAGAGCCCTTGATTGCGATGTGTCCGTGTTCCAGGAACTCGAGGAAAAAGTCTTCTGGCTTCTCTCCATCTGAGCACACTAGGCCATTGCTAGAGACGTACCAGAATTTTCCATTCACACCTGCAGAAGGATACTATTTTATCCATTTGTTTAGATGAACAACCATTGCTTTAGTTGATGTTTAATATCTATTTACACAGGATGCAGATATATTAATGGTATGCGGAGATCTAGTATATTGTGCACATGTGAAAACACTGACTTTTTACATTGTAGGCGCCGTCATTGAAGATCAATGTGAAAATGTCATAGACAGATCGATTTGCATCCAGAGTGTTGGAATTCTTGTGGTGACACACAAAGCCATTCTCTCCACTAAGGATCAGCATAGGGCGGTTGATGAGTTTCATCAGGAACAATTCATCATCCCCTGCAATGAAGGACAAATACTCTTCATCTGATGTGCATGGGACAACAGAGCTGTACCTTTGGCAGCACGTTCAAGCATTGCAAATTGAGGGGCTTGCCTGAAAGCACTTACCCACTGTGTCGCTGACGGCTGAGAGCTGCCCATTCTTCTTTGTACACACATACTTTCCATTACTTGCTTTAAGTGCCACCCTCTGTCCTCGCCACTCAATTTCAAACATTGTGTTGACCTCTCTGAGGAAAAAAAAATACATGGATGGGCAGATGGAGGGGTTCAGGTAAGAGATATGTGAAAACATGTGAGAAAGTTCCTCTTTTAAAGCCCTTAGAGCTACTTACACTTCTGTAGCAGTGGACTGGATTTCTCCGTGAGTCACTAAAGTCCAGTAGGATCCGCCGTTGGTCCTGAACATAGACTTTTTGCTCTCCTTATCAATCTCCATCTGGAAGGTCTCCATGTCTGTCTCCACATCCTGGTTGGCTGAAATACTCACTCCTGTTAATAAGGGAAGAAAGACAGCCTTGATTAGTGTGCCTTTGTAGAAAAGAAATGATGAGTCGCAGTGTTGCATCCTCTTGAATACCATTTGCCTCCACTTGAATGTCATTTACTCTCTCAGGCATTACCAAAGAGACATGTGTGCATGTGTGCAGTAGTTATCAATCATTTAATAACATCCATGTCCTCTGTTGTGTTACTACATAATATGCATGCTACCTACAATGATTTATCTAACTCTCATATAGGCAGCAGGTTTTACACATAATTGTATGGTGCTTTGTATGGTGTGTGGTGTTGCTTCAGGCCTCATACTGGGCAGGTGAGCCTCTACTTTGTGATCTTTTCTAATAATGCAAGTGCAATAGCATATACTAAAATAGTTTATGACACATTGACCCAATTCCCAGTGTTACCCTTGTGGATTTATGGTACTTAGTCATGCTTATTACATCATGCTACGTTTTACCTTCATAAAAAAAAAATCATCATTGGAATCTGTTTCACCTTTGAAGTTAGAAGAATAGATGATCAATTTGAATAATGATCCTGGTTTGTCCCAATGCCTCGCTTTGTGAACCTTGCCTTAAGCAAATTTCACATCATCAGCTCTTGTTGTTGTTGTTGTTAGGTATAAAAAAGCAATTACATAAGTGAGCTAAACACATTACAGAATAACATCCAAAATTTGCTTAAAATTGTGCCCATTCCTCTGGTTAGTGAGATAGTGTCCTGTTCTCTAAACTTTAGTGCCTCACTTTCAGCCAATCTAGTGTTGTATACTTAATCCACATGTATTTACGCTGCCTGGTGGGGTGTTTCAGGTGGTGGAGAATACACAGACACATATAACTGCACTGTGTCTGCTGTAGTTCAAATTAGATGCCACAGAAATATCCTTCAACCTTTCTCTTAAGCCTGTTACAGCCCTAATCCCCCACAGTCACCCCTCCACCCTTCCTGTTCATTTGCTTGCTGTAATTCCCTGTGTGGTGAAATGCAAATCTGCACTGCAGGGCCCACTAAGCAGCTTTCAGTGCCTTGTTCCTTAAAAACGTGGAACTCCCTCAAGGCCAAACACTACAGTTTAAAATTGTATTCTTTGCCCTATATTATGAGGAACAGAGTGCCCGGTTGTTGAAATATTGCCCTAATAGCAACCTTTTTTAAATGTAAAATTTTATTCATGCATAAGCATTATGATGACTGCAGTCTAAGAACCTCATTGCTCAGATATGCTAGTTGTGCATTGTACAGCTAGTTTACAACTGCACCAATAAAGATGTCCCACAATAAAGCTCATAAGAACTGTTCATTGTTTTAATTGTATTTTAAAGCTTTAAAAAACTTGAACACAGAACAGAACACAATTTGCTCTCCTGTCCTCCTACATTGTTTTGCTTAAATAATTATATAGTACCGAGCAGATCACACCATGCGGGCTGACAAGAGACCTTGTAACTGAGTCTGTCTGGTAAGGGTTGACTGTAGCTCATTTTTGTTGCCACCACATTGCCAGACTGGTGGACAATAAATTTAGAGAATTCACTAGATGGGTGACGGTAAAGAGCGAGTTGCTGCAAGGCTTTAAGTCCATTGATGGTAATTGACACCCATGGGGCGCAGATCTGCCCTAGAGTCATTTGCATGCTGCTTAATCTTCAATGAACACACAGTGGAAATGACAAAGCCCATTACCAGAATCACCTCCACAGTATGGCTGTCAGCCATTCTGGACATAGACACAGACAGGAAAAACAGGGCTTTTTGTCATTAGCTGTTTTTTGGAACTGTAAATATTCAATTAAATAAATTCAGGTCATTTGAAGTGAATTTGAATCTTATATTGAATAACTATACAGAGTGTGATATTTATGTCCACCACACCCAACATTGGCACTGCTCCACTCAGGGATGTACTATATTCTTATTTGCAATTGGCACACCATGTGCTGTGATACCTTCTTTAGCTGTTTTGCATAGGCTAAGGCTAGACTCTTAGTTAACTTCAAATCCACAAACCTGCAAAATGCAGCAATCTGTGTAGCCACCCGTGTTCAATTTTCTAGCAGCTTTGCAAAACTGTTGGAGATTGACTGAGAAATGCAGGGATAACAGAGTGCTGAAAGGAGACTAAATCTGAGATGGCCACTAATCTGAAATCAACAGTTATTGATGACAATTGCATTTAACCACTGACTGTGAAAGTGATTTGTGACAAGACTGTGAATTTTAGAAAAAATCACAACACCATTTATCTTGCTGAGAGGTTAGCAAAGGGTCATTTGAAAAAGGGTGCACATTCTGTTGTCAAAAATAAAGTGCACTGTGGTCTAAAGGATCTGAAAATGGTTTCACTTAGTCTCACATGCTCACGGTGGTGAAGGACTTGCAGCTGGTGTATAGTGATTGCAAAATCATAGTAAAGGAAATTGCTGTGTTTTTTATTTATTATTTAAAAGTGATGCATTAACTATGATGTTATATTTATAGCCTAATTTATTCTTTCCCTAAGTGTAAACTCAAGGAGCCTCTAAAAGTAGCTGTAGGTAAATGTAGCTAACATGTTAGCTATATTTTACTACATTTGTTACCATGAAGACACTTTTTACTTGCCTCAAATTTGAATAGATACAAATTTCTTTAAAACATATTTGCAATCGATCAAATCTTATAATTTACCTATATGTCTTGAACAATGGATGTCATTTCCACTTTAAAGCTTGTCAGTGCTTAACACTGGATTTTCAACATCCCACTGAACTCCCAACCATTTTCTGTGTGAAATTATAACGTTTTTTAAATATCAAACTTCCTTGTTATCATTGGAGAAAGACGTGATTACAGTACTGCATCAGAGGCTGATTACCTTGTTTGACCGAAACAAATCTTTTATTTGCGGCTTGAAAAACTACTTGTGGATGACTCTCCTCAAGATCGAACAGCTCATCTTTTCCGGGCTTGGAGCATCGGCCAGATCGCAGTGTTCCCGTGGGACCCACTGGGGTCAGATATTTCCCATCACAGTCCTTAAAGGCCAGCTTGCCAGATTTTAGCTCCAGTGTGAAGCTAGTATTATTGGTGTTCTCCTTCACCAGTTTGCCATCATTGCTTAGGAAACGGCTGTCACACGTCTTCAGGCTGTACTTGCCGTCCATGTATACCAAGGTGACCAGGGAGTCCACTCCCCAGGGGATGTTGCTGTCCACTGAAATCTCTCCATCTGAAGAAGACAGATGGGCATAGCGCTTACGTGCCACGCTGAGCAGGCTGGCCTGCGGGTGTAAAGCCAAGTGGACAGCCCACAGCTCTTGTTCTCCAATGACTTGGGCAAAGCAGGACAGATAGTCAGCTGAGCCTCCAAAGTAACGCAGGTAAGGCTCTGATTGCAGCGCCCAGCGCCCGTCAGACTGGGGCACTATAAGGAAACGGCATTCAGGGTCAGGCTTCTCTGCACCACATATGATCTTCCCATCTTTGTCAGAAGCCAGATAGCGTCCCAGGTGGCTACGGAGGAACACTACTTGGCCATCTTGCTCATCTTGCTCTAAGGTCCAGATCTGTTTCTTCTTCATGCTGATGCCTGAGGCATTCACCTTGAAGCCAAAGGCCTCAGCCGTCAGGTAGCGATTCTCATAGTTGATGAGGCCAAACTGCAGCTTCAGGGCCTTGTTAATTCCGTTTGTGGGCATACTTGAACAGGCCACACGTAAAGATTGCAGGTAAAGAGGCTCAGCACAAACAAGGGAAAGGGTAATGAGGGAATGCAGGCATGAGACTGCAAAGCAAAAATAAAATTGCTTGATTTCTCCCTTCTTCTGCCTTTCAAGTAGTCAGTTAGCTCCACTGATCTCTCTTGATAGATTGTTCCTTCCTTATTTTGTCACTTTCTCTCTCTCCCCAGAGGGCTTGCACAGGCACTTGCTCTCTGTTCCTTAATGAGTTAGGATTAAAATCAGCAGGACACGGCACCTCAATCCAACAAGCCGCTGACGTCACATACCAGTGCACCAACCACGAACCTCCCCTCCTCCCTCTCCTTCTCCGGGACACACTCAGCTGAGGTTCATTCTTTATCTCTTCCATATCTTCCCCTTACGACTCATCTCTATCTTTTCTCCTCCACCCTTGTCTTCCCTTCCTGTAACTCACACTGACACACTCATTTGTTAACCTGACTCCCTATTGGTTGTTACTCTCATATTTAGGTCCATATACTTGTAGCCACGCCATCCAGCCCTAGGATTATCCTAGCTTTGATCTGCTGGCGAGCCACAGCCTAGTTGGAAAATGTCCAGAAAAAAGGTGCCTTTGGTTGCACCCCACTGCTGCTGCTTCTTGTTTGAGCCGCTTTTCAAACAGATTTTTGTCAAAGATTAATTGAGTTTTTCTTGGGTCAGTTTGTGTAAAAGCACATTCGGAATAGCATTTCCTATCCATGAATAAGCATTCTGGTTGTTACAGACTTGATGTAAAGATTAAAATTGTATTCACAAAGAGTCTCTTTCACATTGCTTTGCACCAGGGTGAATGCACTTGGATGACTGAATCAGAAGCATTGTCTTAACTGTACAAAGGTTTCTTTCTGAAAGTAATTATCCCATTTTGACACATGCAGGTCCAGAGGAGTTAAATAGCAACATTATGTTTGCTTCAAGAGATATTTAAATCTGTGACGTCTATGAGCTTAGCTAAGAGGACTTTGAATAACATTTGAATGTACAAGCTTATGGCCCATTTGCCTTTCACGTCTCCACTTGCACCTTTCTTGAATCTTAACTTTATTCTTCCTAATACTTCCAGACCCACCTCTGTTATTCTGTCAGCCAGTTGACAACAGAGGATGCAACTCCATCCCCCATGACCTTGGTCACAGTGCACACCAAGATCAACCTTTGTAAGAGCATTATTATCCTTTTTCACTAAGGTTCCTGGAGATGTTAAGGGTAATGCCAAGGAGTGCATATTGTAATTACCAATACCACAAAAGCATGTGATTCAAACTATAGCACAAAGCAAAATCCTTAGGGTGTTATTTTTACTTGATAATCTTTAAAGGCAAGTGCTCTCATCAATTAGCCTTGGCCATTAGGAGTGATTAGCATAGTGATCCCATACCACCACTGGGGGTTAATGTTAATCTGAGGACAAAGGTTGATTATTGTCCAAATCTAAAACAAAGCTGTTTGTGCAGCATTGACATATGTAGGATGTTGTTGTGTTTAGTAGCAAAAGGATAGGTGTTAGATTCTCAGTGTTGCATTCATCTGTACATCCTGCCTACTTTTCTTGCCTCTGCACACCTGTCCAATGGCTGTGTGATGTGGGTGTGATTGTCCGTTTTTGAAAAGTTACAAAAACTGTGTGAAGTCAATTCAAGTGTCAAAAAGGTTGGAGGGAGGGGGTTTCCAATGCTGGTCCTCAATCCGTCAACCACTTCAGGCCTGGGAATGATCCCCCCAGCTGGGTATTGCCACTGTGACACAGAAGTTGTAGCAAAAAATGCATGAAGAATAAAAAATCATTGTCACAAGCATATACGGTAGTTTATAGTTATACTCACCATTACTGCGTACCCTTGATAGCAAAGTAGTTATAAAGTTTACTTAAATGTACAGAACAATCTGAGTTCTTACAAAGCCGTACAATGTAAATAGAGATCACATTTTCACTAGCACCATCATGATCTTGGCATACATGAAGTCTGCTGTGCTAGCAGTGTGGGCACTGATAATAAATAAGTGAAAGTGTCAAACAATGTTCCAATACAAAAAAGGTGCTCGCACTTCACTTCTAATCTTTCAGATAGGACTATTTGTACTCTTTAGGTGAAATTCTGTTGAGGCTCAATTTTTTTTTAAAACAACTCCGTTCACTTCATGTGGTAATGTTTCTTTTTGCCTACACTAAAACATTTATATTATATTTAGTCAAAGTCTTTATTTCAAGCATTTTCATTTGAGTTCATCAGATAAGTAATTAAACTAAGAATAATTTCTCAATTGTCTGTAATCAAAATCTCATTCTTCAAACTTCACAACACATTGGTTGGTCTGACTTTACTCTTTGAACAGCCAAAAAAAACCCTTCACATTAACCCCTATCCATAATTCATAACTACAATATACACATTCATGATGTGCTCACTGGGTGGCAGCATTGCCTTGTACCGGTACACATAGTTAACTATTACAGGTATAGAAAGTGTTTCCATTAATAGCCACCCAAATGCATGTAATACAGTGTCATCTTAGTGGTGTTAATTTGTATTTCAGTTTAAAGAGTACAATTGACTGAACTCTAGTCAGGAGGATCCTATGTCCATCCATTTTTTGTCTATATACCCAACATATCCATAGTGAGTTAGTGAGCAGTGAAGTATTGATAATGGCAGCCTATGTTTATTAAATTATATGCAAATACCAACTGGGTGACTAGATATAACAGAGGAAATGCAATAACAGACTTTGCCAGTTTTACATGTCAAAATCAATTTACTAGTCAGTTGTATAATGGATGCTGTGGCTGTACAAGAGCTTTGTCAAGTCTTGGAAAACCCCTGCAGTCACATCACTTGAGTAGTCTTGGTTTGAGCTTGGAGACTACTAATTGTTGTAACAGAAACTGCTTGGCCTTTGAAAGATATTGAGCATTTTCCAGGCATATAGAGTCTGACAAAGGAAATTACTGAGTCGCTTAACAGAAACTTCTGTTAAGAATTCAGTGTTTCTGAAGCTTGACCCATACTAGGATAGTCATACAGTATCTCGGCATCTGCTACATTGATTGTTGCTGTTTTTTGTTAAATCTGTCTCATACAAGTCTCTCATATTTGTGGGAGTGAAGTAATTGTCAGAGTACCACTTTAATTGCTAATCATGAAAAATGTGTTTACCAGGGAAGATCGGAAAATACATTTCATAAGTGAGATCACAAACAATAGTTTACTTAATTAGTACAGGCACATTATAAGTCCCTATATGAATGATATCTATTTTTGCATGCCAAATTATCTATTTTGGGACACCACCCAGCTTTTAATTACCTTTGCCATTCTTCCAGTGTTTTTTCATGGTTGGTACAGTTGATTCATGTCCACTAGATGGCAGTGTTTATTAAAATTTTAACTAGTCTATTTTTGCTCAAATATTTGGATTCCTGTGTTCACTGGTTTATGCTGTGCGATGAGAAACAGTTCATGAGAAGAATGCCACTCATTTCCCCAAGCTTCCTAATAGAAAAAAGTTGCTTGGCTGGTTGAACACAAAGCAAAAGCTGAATTTATGCTAGTGCAGCAGATTTCTGAGGGTGTATAGGAGAGAATCTCCTCATTTCTCCCCTTTCTCTTCCTGTCTCAACCAATTCATTTACTTGTGTATCAGTCTGAAGTCACCTGAGCAATTCTGTTAGTTTAGTATGACAAATGATAGCTTATTATTACAGTGTAAAAATAATCAATAGTGTTGTAAGGATTTTTGTTTTAAATGTCAGTTTGTCATTTGTGTCAGCTGTCTGGGTCCCAAATAGAATGGAACAGTAATGTAAATCATAAGAAAGATACAAAAGCATTTGTATATTGCAGGTGTGAAGTGATTAACTTTTTGGTGGTGATCTCTAACCAGCTGCTTATTCATGTATCGTCTTACAAACAGAAACTAGAAAAGAACCAATAAACTGTTGTGATACATACTCTCACTCATATGCCATGAACTTCTGATGATGGAAATAATGTTCCATCAAACAAGGACGGTCTTTCTCCTGTCCTTCAGATGTCCCCTCTCCCTTGCAAGGTTTCCTGGCACTTCAGGAACCTTATGAGCAATAACTGCCTGTCATTTAAACTGTGGCGGTCTAGTGGCCATGCCAAATTGCATATTAAATGTATTAAATGTCTCTACCTTCTCTTTTTCTCTGTCTTTCTTGGTTGTCTTCCTGTCTTCATACCTTTCTCTCTCTCTTCTTGCACCCCTGTGTGAGTTCCTTGTTAAAAGCAACTCAGAGAGGACAATAAAACCTTTGCAATTAGTTCTAAAGGAAAGTGATTGAAGGAAGGGAAAAAATAAAAGTATGAAATGGGCTGGTAACTTGCAAATACATATGCACACACAAACATGCATGCGCTCCCACATATGCATACTGTATGCATGCACTCATACACAGATCAAATGGTGAGCTGAGGTCTTCCCCTAGGGCATAAACATGGATTAATGTGCAGAGTGTGATTATTTCATTTATAACTGTCCTGGACCTTTTCAGATAAGACCATTTTTCAGGTTGCCATCAACTAGCACCTTTAGTATGCATCTATTAGCTTGCCAAGCACTCAGAGCTCCATTTCCAAGTACCAGCATCCTCCCTGTTTAGCTTGTGTTGTAAAGCACTTTCAGAGAGTAGTCTAGTCCCAAAGGACTATGACTATGGTGCAAATGTTTAAAGTAATCAGAAAAATGACACCTTGCCTACCCCAGAAAAACTGGATGGGAAGACAGTAGGCTACATCTCCTCACAATGAAATATCATTATAGTGCAGTCACCAATTAAGTTCACTTCCTGATAAATTCAATATTTTCTTTAACCATTGTAAAGAACATTATACATCAGCATAAACCTACCAGTTTCTCTTATGGGGCCATGTCCTTGAAATGGCTGAGGGTTCATAAAGTCATAACTGTATAAGTAGCACCTCCCCAGCTCATGTCCTATATACACTACACAGGTCCAAAAATGTCCTTTCTTTGCTCTCTTGTGCCCCCGTGGGACCCTCCTGCTGCTCCCTCTAAAACCAGCAGAGGAAAACGCTCCATGAGACATGCAGTAAAAGTAAAATGTAAAATGGCTGCCTTGGCTGGGAATCTCCTACCTCAGCAGCTTGGTGCTCACTGACCCCATTAATCCAGGTGTTCATTCATCTACAGGACGATCCTCCCACAGGCCGTTAACGGCTCACCCCACTGTGTTTGCCCAGCCCCATCCCAGCCTTCTCAATCCTGCTCTACCCAGTGTAAAGGGGGCTGCCAATGAGCTAAGTATGAGCAGCCATATAAATGAGCCTTGGTAAATGTCAAGCCTTTTAATACTCAGTTGTAATGCCACATTTGTTTTGTAGGCTGTCATTTGTTTTTAGAGTGAGCCAAACTTGTTAACCCCCTCCCCCCTCATTTTCCAAGGAGTGAAGACAGAGAACTAGTCATGCAGAGAGAGAGGTGGTATAACTTAATTGGAGGTTACATCGCTGTCAGTGCAATACATTATTGACAAAGAGACCTCAACTCTCAGGGAAAGCAGCCTGTAAACAGGTAAGCAATAAAAGCAGGCTCTCATTGATTAAACTGCAGACTGGTGGACAGTGTGTGCAGCCGTGCAGACTGGGCTCTTGTTTCGATCCAGACAGGGTGAGCTTTAAGGGACACGAGTGCTCATGTTAATGTCATCCTTTGCTCACTGGCTCTGACAGTAGGGCTAATATGAAGCCTCAGCTTCTGCCATTCTGACAATCCCCTGTCTCTTTCATATAAAGAGAATGATCATGTGAATTACAATGACAGATATGTGTGTCTCTCTGTAAAAATGTGCTTGTTTGTTTGTGTGAGCTAATGTCTAGGCGGACGTGAGCTTGCATGCGTAGCAAATACTCACTATCCTTGTGTGTGTTTTTTTGTTTGTGCGTGCATGTGCATGCATAAACGCTAATTTATGTGCAAACACATGTGTTTCAGCGTCTCCACATGTTGGCCTGCTCACTCAGAGGTTTATGTACAAGCTCTGCCATTCTGCAAGACCCAGACATACGTCACACTGCACTTCTCCTCCCTCACTTTTTACTGCATTCCCACACGCAGAGACTGTAAAAGAGAGTGATTTACACACAAGTGCATAAATACTTGGAGCTGGTGATACAGTCTATGCACTATACCCCTCCCACGCTGATTCAAAAGCTTCAGTTAATCCCAGGTTCCTTTTAAGAGGGCATGAGGAGCATGTTTGTTTAACGTCCCAGCAAACACTGTTAGCGGGATTGTTAGTACAGTAGCCAGTGGGTAAGAAAAGAAGAATTATCCAAAAAAGTGCAAGGGCAAAACCATAAGGATCATTAAAACAGCATTTCCACCTGTTTTTCATGTAAGTAATTACAAATGGGGGTTATAGTCAACGGTATGATGGCTACTCATGGTGACATGTGAGGTCAATATTGGTGCTGATAGCAAATGAGTCTGGCTAGAAGACAGCAGTTTTAGGAGCGGGAATAGAGGGGACACTGTGTTGGAAGAGAAAGAGAACATAATGAAGAAAAGGAGAGGAAGCCCTTATTATGTAGTGTGAACTCAGCCAAGCTGTATATCCAACTTCTGTCTCCATAAGCCCTGAGCACTTGCTGAGTGTTCATCTACACAGAGAGATGCCATTTGTCCTAGCGCACACACACACACACACACACACACACACACACAAACACACACGCACACATTCCCCTCACACAGACTACGAAAGCTTGTCTGACAAATTGAGCACATTTGTTCACTGGAGAAATTTTCATTGAGCAACTGGGTCTTCTCTTCGTCTCCTGTTGTTTCTCATTCAGAGGTTTCCTCCCCTCTTTCTCCGTCTGTGGGTAGATTGTTTACAGCAGGAAGTGCCTGGCATCCTCTCACTTGGCAGTGGGAGACAGTGACTTGGCTGGTGCTGGTAGCCCAACATCATTCACAGTCCCAGTGCCTGCTTCAATGTAATTCATGTGCTTTGGGAGACATCTTTACCGGAATAGAGAGCATTTTTGTTGATTATTCCGTCTGTTTTTGATTACATCCTGGCTGGCCTTGGAGAGGTAGCAGACAATTTAGCTATCATTCCTAGATGGGTTAATGGGGCCCAGGCTGGAGGTTTATGTTGGGTTCAAACAGTAGGTTGGCTGAGATTTTTGAATTGTTATAGCAATGACTACTACATATAAATGTTTGTGTGGTTAAAAAAATGTGGTTTACAGTGAAATGTCTCAAGAACTGGACTGATTGTCATGAAGTTTTGTACGCATATTGGTTGATCAGGTTGATCCCTGAGTTACCTTGATTTTTCTTTTAAAATTTAATTTATTGTTTTACAAAATACTGCAAAAAACCCCCAAAACAGTCAGTCTCTGCTGTACTTTGTGTTTAGTGCTATTAAGCAAATACTTTTACAACATGCAATCTAACATGGTGATCCTTGTAAACATTATATTTTATAATTTTATTTTATTATACCTACATAGCATCAGCAAGTTAGCATTGTCACTGGCTAATCGTGTTAGCATGCTGACATTTGCATTTAGCTCAAAGCACCGCCATACCAAAATACAGCCTCACTGAGCCGCTAGCATGGCTGTAGACTTGTAGTCTGGTTTTGACAAAGCTATAAGTCATCAGATGTTTAATCCATCTCATGACTATTTGGTCAGGCCTGTCGCTGTTGTTTTCCCAGCTGAGATGTCGGACACACGGTAAAAGGGAGGCTATTGGTGTCTTCAAGGTGCAAACAGAATTTGTGCCCCATGACCCTTGAGATGGATGTTGCATGGTCTAAATAGTGCTAGCTTCTGCATAAGTACTCCAATTGCTCTCTGCTGAAGTGCTAAGCCTGCTGGGGCTGTTTGTGCTGGGTAAGCTTGTATTTCCTCGAGCATGCACCACCTGTCAGCAACTGTGTGTGGATGTGTGTTTGTGTGTGTGTTTATATGGTCATGCATGGTCCTCACAAGCGTGTTACAAGCCATGACAAGTCAAACGCATATGCTGTTGTTCCACTGTAAAGTGGTAAGAGGTTGGCATGCTCTTATTAAGAAGCTTTTAGACAGTGTAATTGTATTCCAAAGGCGTTTGTGTATGCTTATGTTAGTGCATGAGCATACATGCAAGTTTCCCAGTGGGCTACCTGATCCTATTACATTATCCGACACACATCAAAGGGTTAAGAGCTGTCCGCCTCAATAGTCATTAAGCCCTCTCTTAGCCACAGTAAATCAACGCTGTGCAGGCAACAGCTGCTCTGATCACCTATTAAAACTTCCATAATGTGCCGTGTGCACAGAGTGGGGCCTGTAAGCTGACACTGGGCAATAGACCCCAGATAAAGGCCATCTTGAGCCTCTGATCTGGTTCCTATGGTCAGGATAGCAAGGGAAGTGTAGCTGAGTGGGGAGAGAAAACCCTTGCCTTAGGGCTTCAAACCACATAGGATACAAAACAGATATGCACCGTACTGTAGCTGTATTTATATCTCAAGGCACCAGACTATAAGATGTTATCAAGCCTTTAGCTCAGTTGGTTGAAATCTTTAAGACGTAATACTGTATATTCAAAGATGGAGATTTCCCTGGCAAATGCCTGGTAGCAGCTGAGAAAATACTTTTATCTGATGTGAGCAGAGCTATACATAAGAACTGAGTAAAGGAATGTGTCATACATGTGAAATATCTCTAAAATACTGTTTGAATGTCAATGATCAACTGAAAAACATGCAGAGAACTCAAATATTGGCGTCAACACACATTGGCTTTCTGCAGTCATCCACGCCAGTTCAGTTTGCAGCAGAGGACTTGACCACAGGCTAGCTTTTCCCACTCAAATCAATAGCAGGACTAGCTACCTGGGCTACTGTCAGTCTGTACAGAAGCTCACACTCAGGAGGCCCGTCTCCATGGAGACACAAACAGGGCATGAGACTGCCCTCAGGTGAATTCTCTGTGTGGCTCTGCCAGCTGAATTGGTCCATTTAGGTTTCATTTTCTTTCCTGTCTACATCTTTCTCTTTCACTTTTTCTTTCACTTTCTCTCCTACTGTTCAGCAGCAGGCCCCGAGCCCGACTTTTCTGCCTCTCTCTTTCATTCACTCACTTTCTGTTTCTCTCCCACTGACACGTAGCAGGGCTAAATTTCAAGAGACGATATAGGGTGAAATTGGGTCTCTGTACATAACAACTGTCACAGGCTATTCAAGGGATGGATGCTGATTTGCCTCTGCCAAGGTTGCAGAGATGTTTGTCAGTTGATCTCATAGCGCGGCCCATGCATGCTGTGCTCTTCCCTCTCTCTCTGACAGAATTTTTTCACCTTTATTTGTCCTCACCTCTCTTAGACATTAGACTCTTCTTCTCTGTCTCACTTACACGTGCAGATTATTTTTCAGCCTCTCACCTATTTATTAAACAGACCGCATATGGCAGTGCCTCTGTTTCCTGCATCACAAGGTACATTTATTGCTTTGAGTTTGTTTCAAATTTAGCACACCAACCCCGATGGATTTGTTAAAAGAAAATGAGAGATGTCTCCAAAATGTCTGATCAAAGCCTGGCTTAGTTGCCCAGGGGCTTCAACTCATGTTGATAAGATGTCCAAGTGCCAGTCATGGAGCTTATGACTGCCTAGTATCTAAGCAGATTGTATATTTTTAAAGCGCTAGATATATTCAAGGAGGAGAGGAGTGCAGAGCCATCCACTGAAGGACATGGATGTGTTTAAGGGCTCTGGCAACCGGCGCTGGGGGCCTGGCAGCTGGGTTGAATTCTTTTATATCCTGCTATGACTGGCACTTTTATACACACACACAGGCATGCATGCATGAGTTCATGCTCTGTCTCTCTCTCTGTATGTCTCTCTTTAATACGCTCACTCACCACTCGTGCCATTATACACGCTGATATCCCTTTTCATCGTGGGTGAGGCTACTACAGAGCTAGGCCAGACAGGAGAAAGAGGTTCAGTGTTTGTGTGTATGTGTGTGTGTGTGTGTGTGTGTGTGCAGGGCAGCTGTAACTGCTGCATGCATGTGTCTTCATCACCCTGAGAGGTCTGAGGTGAATGCGAGACAGTGGGTCAGTTGTTTCTACCACCTGCATCCCAGGATACGGGAGGTTTTCCTTTCTCTGTCTTTTTGTCTTTCTAATTTTTTTTCTTTTTCACAAGAGAGCACAATAGATCAGCCCTACATGTGTTGTGGAAACTGCTCAATGCAGGGAAAATGCAAACATCACAGGATTTTCCCTCACACTTGTTAATCAAATGTACCATGATGAGTTCATTCTTCAGTCTGATGTTCACAAAACAGTGCTTTACTGGCCATGTTTCTGCACATTAATTTAATTTGTTGCACCATATAAATACAACTAGCAGAGAGGGAACGGGACAGATGCATGAAAGTGGGAGTAAATGTTGTTGAGGTGGTTATTATAGCAGTATATTACCAGCACCATCTGATCAAAAACATGCAAATTAAGCCCAAAAAAGCTCCATGTAGTGAGTGGGAGGGGGATCTATAGCCCTTTGATCAGCGGTATACTGGCCATGGATGATGTTTGTAGATTTTGCACCGTATACTGTTACATTCCAGCATGAAGTGGTCATTTCACTGTATTGCTGACATTGTTAATCATTTGATATTTGAGGAGGCATTGTATGTCATGCTATATGAAACACCTCTCATCATGCATAACAAAAACCACAGACAGGAGACACATACACCAATGCCACTTAATATCTGAACACTTAAAGAAACATGTAGATGCTGGTCGTATAATTAGAATATCATCAAAAAGTTGATTTATTTCAGTAATTCCATTCAAAAAGAGAAACTTGTAAAATGTATACATTCATTCCACACAGACTGATATATTTCAAGTGTTCATTCCTTTTAATTTTGATGATTATAACTGACAACTAATGAAAACCCCAAAATCAGTATCTCTGAAAATTAGAATATTGTGAAAAGGTTCAATATTCAAGATACCTGGTGCCACATTCTAATCAGGTAATTAACTCAAAACACCTGCAAAGGCCTTTAAATGGTCTCTCTGTCTAGTTGACAGCTGTCCAAAAGACGACCATTGACACCTTGCACAAGTAGGGCAAGACACAAAAGGTCATTTCTAAAGAGGCTGACTGTTCACAGAGCCCTGTGTCCAAGCACATTAATAGAGAGGGAAGGAAAAGATGTGGTAGAAAAAGTGTACAAGCAATAGGGATAACCGCACCCTGGAGAGGATTGTGAAACAAAACTCATTCAAAAATGTGGGGGAGATTCACAAAGAGCGGACTGCAGCTGGAGTCAGTGCTTCAAGAACCACCACGCACAGACGT
>JAPMOB010250085.1:0-10034 GCA_029875015.1 Lepomis gibbosus | reverse complement strand
GTGTGTGTGTGTGTGTGTGTGTGTGTGTGTGTGTGTGTGTGTGTGTGTGTGTGTGTGTGTGTGTGTGTGTGTGTGGTCTCCCAGCCTCTCCCTGGTTTTCTGTTTATAGGCCAGTAGACACATGTGGTGTCTCCCCAAAGGCATTGAAATCCATTAAGAATTCATCAGTGGCAAGATGGTGCTTTCTTAATCAATTCTGTGTGATCTTGCAGATGCTTTCAGCCTCATTGACAGTGTGTTTTAGAAGCCTGGGTTAAACTTATATAGGTTTTGAAGACTATTTTGTACAGACTTGTTTTTGTTGTTGACATTTTTAATGAGGGAAAAACTCAAAACAATAAGTCATTTTGATGTTTTCTTGATAATAACTCTTAATGGCCAAAAGCAGGTGCAGACGGGCAGACCTGTGAATCCAGCATGCTGACCGTATGATCCAACACCTGTCAGGAGACTGGTTCAAAATGGAAAAGAAAATAACATGCAAATCGATACTCAAAATGACATACAGCTGTAAACTAACAGCCAGGCAAATGTCTCTGAACAACCCCATTGCATGTTCCCTTTGGGAGAAGCACATAACAGAATGCAATGACATTTCAGATGAGAGACTTGTCTAAACCTTTTCGATTTAGGCATGACAATGTACCTCGTGCACAAAGCCAGGTCCATAAAGAAAGGGTTTTTCCAACCACCCGTTTGGGAAGAACAACAATAACGACTGAGAGCGAGACGTTTTGAAGATAAAGACATCCCTTGCTATGACCAACACAGAAACAATGCAATATTGCATTAATATTAGCACAGCGTTGAAACTTTATTTTGAAACATTTCACCTGAAAAAAGGGAGACCAACGAGTAAACACCCACAAAAATGTGGATCTTTACTAGAGATGTCCTGAGCCAATCCTTAAGATCAGTATTTGGCCAATTAACCCTCAAATGCTAATTTTTGGGGTTAATTGGCCACAGTACTGTGTGTTTTGTCCCCTCAGCCTGCTAGTGGTGTAAAACTGCTCTCCTATATGGCAGCCAGGCTCTACAGAGCAAGCATTTCACGGTGTGAGTAAAAATTTAAGTGTGTCAACGCAGGTACGAAGCCTGTATTGGCAAAATACACAGATTCTCTAAGCTTCTTTCAATTTCTAATTAGCAGAACAGTGTACAAAAGAAAAATCAAGTTAGCAGCTAATTTACATCCATCGCTTTTGCTGGTTAAAATAACAAAAGATGCTGGTGGCAGGTCATATATGCTGTCGCTAATTAAGTTTTGTGCTGTCATAAACTTGAGGAAAAATTTAACTTTGCTGTTTGGTTTATGTGCCGTCTGCAACTGGATTCTGTACTAAGCCAAAGATCATTTATGGGTGAAGAAGCTGTACTCTGTGATACTCACACATACCTGTTGCGATGCCTAACCTTGTTAACTTGTTGTGAACCAAATAAAGATTTTCTTGAAAAAATAAATAAATAAACACGGTGCTGGCCGCAGTTGAGAGATTCGCGGTACTCCTGCTAAAATTGATCACAACTCAACACCAGTTTCCTATCAGAAGAATTAGCTATATTCTGATTAAAAACGATTTCACTTACACTTAAAAATAAATTTCTTCTCCATTTGTTTACGCTCTTGCCGGCTTCCTTCTACTTCGGAGTCCGACCAGCACCATAGCAACCGTTTTGCTCCCACATTGGTTAGCTATTCGAAATGTTAATCCCTTCCGCTTTCACCTTCTGCAACGATCGCGTTCATCAGCGCTTTCTTCATTTATAACTCAGCATTAACCTCCAAACACCCAGTCAAATCTTCGCCATAAAACCGGACCAGAATCCAATAACCAACAGCCAGGTCGTAAGTGCTGAAACCCCCCCCCGCCTTATACCTTTTGAGCAGTGTGTTTTATCTTATGTTGGATCATTTGTTTGAAGAACGGAACTACTTTATTTCTGGAGAGTTTTCTTGTTTTTGATGACACTAAATCTGAAGCATTTTTTTGCACTGAACTGAAAATGAACTGAACTAAACTGAACTGAACTGTTTTTGTATTTGCACTGCTTTGCTGAATGAAAATGAACTGAACCCCGAGTGGGAAATTTAAGTGGCATATCAAGATGTTGATCAGACAGCATGGGTATTCAGGGCTCGACAATAACGGTGGCCCGATGGCCCCGGGGCCAGTAAAAATAGCATCGGGACTGGGCCAGTAAAAATAGCATCGGGACTGTTGAACTAGAAAGTCACTGGGTTGACCGGGCCAGTGCAAAAACATTAGTATTAAAAAATCAAAACAATGGAGAGTCGGAGCGAAAGCAGCCAGTGTGTCCTTTAGTGCGTGCCGAGTATGTGGAAGTCATACGTACCTGCCCGTGTACCTGTATGTTTGCACACATTTTTACTTACGCAAACCTTTAGTAAATGAGGTCCTACGTCTTCTGCTTCTTGTACATAATTATTTTTCTGTGTATGCTAAACTGACCATCTTCGGCTCAAACTAATAGTAATTTGTTCTCTCTATCTCAAGGGCAGCTGTGTCTTTTAGGTAAAGTATCAAGAATGGAGTATATGCAGATCAACAATATTAAAAGGACTCAGATTGGGAGTGTTTACTTTCTCACTAACTAAACCTAAAAAATTTTATCAGAAATGACTGACTTTGTTTTATTTATGTGGCACATTTGCACCAATACATTTAATATCTGTCAAACACAAGTCCAAGACAAATTTCCCCTGGAGTGACAATAAAGGTAGTTTGAGCCTTATTACGGTCATTGTTGCAAATTATATTGCAATCTATGCTGCAAATTGATCATAAAACTTCATAAACACAATAACAATCAGTATATGCGTGCATGTGGGACTGAATCAAAACGTCAGATTAAAAGCAATTGCTTGCTAATGTGAGTACTCAAAATCATTTCAAGTTCATCTTATTCCAAAGAAGCGGTAAGACAATATCAGTCTTGTATCACCGAAAACACATTTTGTTCTAAAGTTTAAATCATGGACAAGAAAATAAAACAGCTTTTTTATTTATACTGAGAGTTAAAACATAGAGCAAGTTGTGGAGTTCAACACAGAGAGCATCATGACCAAAGAACAACAATAACAGCATCAACATGCGCTCTAATCTCTTTCTCTCTCCATCAGTCTCTTCAACTCTCCACCTCTTCATCTGCCTGCAGATTATAGTTCATGTCTTTTGTTGTTGGGCTTTTACCACTGCTAAACGAGGTTGCCTGAGAAACACTTTAGAGCGTAGCCCTCGGGAGGCACGGAGAGCCCTCCTAACTTTTATCTTCAATAACACATAAACAACGCACTCAAATGAAGAGAACAAAGCCTCGCTGGTGTTCATGCATGAAAGTGATTGGAGAAGAGAGACGAGAGAAGACACAGAAGAGGAGAACAGAGTGTTTATTTTAGTAATGAGCTCTTGTCTTCACGGTTTCCGCTTCCAGCTGGGTCTTTCTGTTCTTCTGGCTGCATTTCATGTACACAGTGGATTTAACCAAAAAGGAACTGTACCTTGTTTTGAATGAAGTTACCAAATACCTTCTTAGACTGAGCTGTGTATAAGTTAGCATGGCCTGGGGGAGATATGCAGCATGTAAATTGATTACACTTGGCCAGTGGCAGCTAAAGCAAGTCACGTGTTTACTCTGTTTCCCTTCGGTCAGAAAGGTGTCAGCCCTTTACAGAGTCCTTGGTAAATGTTTTACTGTTTGGCACACATTTAAAGACATTGGTCACATAATCTCATTTAACAACATCTGCCAATCTGACAAACCTAAGTCACAGTTTTTAGTCCAAAAGGTTCACACATAAGAGCGGGAATCACCAAGTATCACATATTATAAAACTTTAAAACATTTACTTCTTACAGTCAAAAGTTCCAGTAACAAAAAACAGACACGGGAGAACATATATAACTACAAATTGTGCTTAACTAAACTGCAGCTGTTGCTAAACATACAGTAGGAGGAAATGGTATTGCAGATTACTTCACATTTAACCCAGTAGCCCAGTTTCTGTTTTCTCATTATTGCCTTGTTAGCTTTACCACTTGTTGTTCCTGTGTCTTATTGAAAACAGGAATAGGGTTATTATATAATAAAGGTGCAAAATACAAGTCAGCCTGTGGGAGGCTCATCACCTCTGTCTGAGTCAGACTGCTCATTAAAGTGTGAGCAAAAAAAAGTTCAAATCTTTTTGTGCTGGTGCTAAAATTCTGCAGCTTTTGATGTGTGTATTTTCAAGTGTAGTTAGTTTGATCACAATCTGGGAGGGAGTTCCATAGTGTGTGAATTACTGTCTCAAAAAACTCATGACTGCATCTGAAGCAACGTGCTCCATATTGTAAAAGGTCAGAGGTTAGGGATTTATACTTCAGACAGGTTGACAAGGTGGATGAAAACAATCTGCAATCCAAACTGAAGTGATTGAACATGTCTGCTGCAGGAGAGAAAGTGGGACAGCACTTTATTTCAGGAGCATGGGACTGTGCAAGGCTCTGTGACATTGTTTTCTTTTCTGTAATGATGTGCTTCAGTTCGCCAGCACCTTGTCACATTGTTTTATGTCTGCCTCCAAACTCCCGTTTTGCTTCACAGATAAGCAGCAACTTTGTCTCGCAACGTGAACACACCAGATGTTCCACACATAATATGACAAGAGAGAGACACTTCGTCTGAGCATCCATATTTTAATAGATGAAATATATGAGCCCTTTAGATTTTAGAAGGGACGCTGTTTGAGATATTTCAGTTCCAGCAAACTGGATTTGAAGTGAAACAGTAGTTATGAGGTTAAAGTGCTGACTGGTGTTTGAGGATGTTCAGATTCTAATCACATGAAGAGTACAGGACTTGTTTTTAATTACAGTTACCATGTTTTAACACAATGCAACAGAACAGTGATTCTAAACACACATATTACCCACCTGAGGAATGTTCTTGACCGGCCAGGTAAGTAACCTGACCTAAAGCTATCGTGTATTTACTGAAGACCAGACTTAAGCAAAAGGGCCCCAAAAGAAGACAGATGTGAAAATGCTGCAGCACAGGCCTGCCCTTGAACAATGACAGTTAAAGAGGTGGTATTATGCTTTTTGGCTTTTTCCCCCTCCTTTATTTAGTTATATATCTTTTTTGTGCATTTAACACGTTTGCAAAGTGAAAAAGCCCAAAGTCCAGCCCAAATCTCCCACAGAAAGCTATGCTCAGAACCTCTTGAAAACAGCTCGTTTGTAGTCCAGCCCTTCACTTCCTTGACTTGTGATGTCACAATGAAAACGCGTCATAAAGCTCGCCAAGCGGCTGGTGGGGTCAAACACGCCCTCAAACCAAGCTAGTCTGAATGGAGACCTTTGGCTCGACTGGCCTTTGTTTGGATTTCCATTGTAGAAAAGTTGGACCTGTACCTGCTTCCATGTACTTTTTTTCGTATCACCTTACCTCCGTCGAGGTTCCAAGCGAGCTGAGGGAAACTAAAATGTAACGTGAAAACACAACATACTGCTGATTGATCAGAGAGAATATTCACTATTCACTGCATCATCATTGCACCAGACAGAGGTCAGCAACAGAAAGTTTATTTTACAGTTTTCGTATGGATTTTCATCACTAAATCCACTTCTGAGAAGTTTTGAGGTGAGAAATCAGCTGTGTAGATTTGCGAGAAGTGATGGCAGAACCGCAAGTGGCTGCGGGGGGAAGACCGCAACTCATAGGGTGAAAAGAGGAGCTGCAGCAATGTGCAGTATGAGAAAAATATGGTGTTTTTTGAAAATTAAACCATGTAAACCTGTTCTAGTACAATCCCTAATTAAGATTTTGAACCTAAAAATGAGAATAATACCACCTCTTTAAAGGCAATGTGAAGGATAAATCAAAGTTTTGTGGTTGAGCACCCATAGTTATAAGGGTTGTTGTTATGACATATCAAATAACAACGAGTATTTTGAAAAGAACAAAGCAAAGATAAATGTCCTAAAACAGGGAAGTTTTTTCCTCTCAGACCTACCTTAGGTCAGTCCAACCCCCTTGTTGGAAAACACTGATCTATGCTGTGACAAGAAAATCAAATGAGATTACTGAAGCCAAGTCACATCTAAATGCTAAAATTTCTAATACTAATTGGAAATAACCAATGTAAAGTTAAGCATCAGAGTACTGTAAACCAGCTAACCAAGTAGTACACTGTGCCCAAATCTTATGTCTGGTTGTCTAATAAGTTTAAACATTTTCACAAGACACATCTTAAGACACATCTTAAGCTAAAGGCCAGACACCGTTAGCCATTTTCTGCTCTGAGAAAAGCATAAAAACAGAAAATAAATCAGAAAAGTTCCAAGACACGTGATTTAGTTTATTTTGTTTCTTGTTATTTACAGATAGAGGTACCAATTAGGCTTGGGCAGTATTACAGTATTACAGTCAGTGTTGGCCAGTAGCACGTTACTCAGTAATGAGACTTGCTTTGTTAAATACTGTATATCCATAGTCTATACCAAGGGTTTTCAAAGTGTGAGACTGTCCTCACTAGGGGGGCTCCAAACAGTTTCAGGGGAGGCTCAGTGAATGGAAGTGAAACAATATTACATTAGTTACTGCATTTGTGGTCAAAAGGAGATCACATAGAAGAGCCTCCATGTGTGAGAGTTCAGAGATACAGTGGTTTTGGGAACTATTTTCCCTCCATCAGAGTCAGAAACTAATAAATGCATTTAAAAAAGCTATCTGGTGTAGCCTTAAGTTACGTCAAACAGAAATCGAAGGCTATTTTGGCTCAAATGTTGAGTGTCTATGATCCCATAGGCATCCAGGAATTGAGTGAAACTAACCAAGTCAACTAAAGATGTTGTGGGGGGTTGCCGTTTCCCAAGCTTTGTCTGCCACAAAGGAGTAATAAAAAGTAATTTATTACAGTGTCTCAGTAACTTGCTCAACACTGTTTATGGTATTCCAGGTATTTTAGAAATCCTGACGGAATAACTTTTAATACCGTCACAAATACAGATGCTCCTCTTTCTATTACATTGAAATGGAAATGCTGCATTGAGCTGATGTATTGGAGTGTACTGCCTCAACGTAGGCGGGCGATGCTGTGTGAAACTGCCTGACATCATCTACAACACAACACTCTGATAACCCTCTTCACTTCAGCAGCTGGTAAACACGCACAGGAGCTTTAGCCGCAGCCTTTATTTGCTGACAAACTGTAACCTATACTGTGCATTTGCTACTAAACGTCAAAGCTCACCTTTTCCTCTTCTCCGCTGCATTCACCTGTAAATCGCTCTCTCTAGCTCAGCCACATCATTCACTGCGTCGACGACTACGAGTGGTGGGGATAGCAAGCTCGTCCAAGTAGGCTAATCGCATAGTAGACATACCGAATTGTAGGATAGACAATGGCATATGTGCTACAGTGACTGGTATCCCAGCAGTTCAGCTATTACTTTTTCTTTTTTTACACAAATACCATCATATATTGTATATATCCCGGTTAAATGGCACGAAGGTATGCAGGTATAAAACAATAAATATCGTCTAAGTCTACCAGAAAAATGCACCCAAAATAAAATATTCTGTATACTGTCTCTAAAATATACACAAGGAAGATTAAATTTAGCAACAGAGGGGAAAAAGGCTTAAGAAAGTCTATCTTCTGCCATTTTCCCACAATAAAAGCTTGACTGTATCCCTCTGGAGAGTTAAAAACAAGGACATGAATGATTCAACATCTGGCTTCTCCACATGTCTCTACATGCATCTGCGGTACCAAAGGGAACTACAGAAACAAATAAGAGCTCCTATTGTCAGGTTTCAAGAGGTACTATTTGCATGTTGAAGGGCCATAAGATGTACTTGTCTGAGAATTAAAATACTCAAAAACACTGAATGGTGACGTCAGTAACCTCCACAGCTCCAGTCTGTGTGCAGAAGATTTTGCAACACTCATTAAGTACCATGGAAATATTTGTATGCCCATCACGCCACATTTTTTTTAAATTCGCTTTCTTGCCAAGAAATAGCTGAGAAGACTGACACAACTCTGTCGTTAAATTAAGCTACAGCCAGCAGCCGGTTAGCTTAGCTTTGCATGGGGACTGGAAACAGTTAGTCTGCCAAGCTGCACCTCTAAAGCTCAGTAATACATTCTTGTTGTTATTGTGTAAAAACCAAAGTGTAAAAATGGCACATTGTGGTTTTTCGTAGGGTTATGTGCTGGATTACTTGTTAGCTGGTGCACTGTGAATTTGCCAGATAACCAGCTGTTTCCAGTCTATATGCAAAGTCTAAGCTCACAGCTGAAGCTACTGCTGGAGCTTCACAATAAACAGACAGATGTAAGAGTGGTATCGATCTTCTCCAACTCACCAAGAATGTGAATAATAGTCCCTGAAGAAACACCAATGGTCATGAAGCCAACAATAAAACTGCGCTACTGACAAAAACAACGCAGGTTAGACAGCTATAGGACCGAATATGTTTTCTTCCAGGACCAAGAAAAATGGCTCTAAAACTGCCAGCAATATATCACTTTATATCAGATGGGAAATTCTAACCTATTCTGTACTTTTTAGGGAGGATACATCAAAGAAGAGTCTAGAAAAAAGGTTAACAGCTGCATACATAACAGGAGGAAGCACCCTAGAGTTATAGTGTTTCTTGTGGATAAGGTTACAGAAATCAGATTTTCTCGCATCATTAGCTCTACTCTTGCCACATCATATCCTACATTTCCCTTTGCCTCTTTTGCATTTAAGTTTTCTTCATTTTGCTTCACAGTTGGAGTGTTTTCATATATCTATGGCAGGGGTTGTTTTTCTCCTTTGTTCTTCAACAGTGGAACAGCTTCAAGATTATGCCAACAGATTAAACTGAATTGATCAATACTTCAATGCCTGCTCTCAACGCATGCATTGAAGTGGCGCTGGCAGCTGTCTAAAAGGCCTCAAGGGGAATATGTTGACAGAAGTGGAGTTAAAAACGCAGGAGTGGACAGGAGCACAGAGGCTGGGAGTGAGAGTAACAAAGCATTGTTAGCCTGACATTGCCTGAGGTAATTTGAGAAAATTCCCTTCACAGTAGCAGAGGAAGCATTGACCTGCTGGCTAAAAGGTCAAAAGATGTTCAGATACAAAAAGACTTTCAGATGATGTTTCAATAACATTTCTAAGACTATATTTCATTGTGAAGTGGGTTCTTACTAGATGTTGAAATACAGTAAATGCTGTATATCTAAAAGAACCTAGACTTTTTGACCAAATGTATTTTCCCATTTCCACCTTAATTTCTCAAAGTCTTTTGACAGGAAACTCGATTTGCAGGTCAGAAGACATCCAGATGTCTACATTGAAACTGGGCAATAAAAGTTATCATCTATGCATTGAATTATAGTAATTTAAACACTTATTTTGAAAACAAAAAATTATTTTTGACCTGAAACTTTCACCAGTGTTAGTACTTACTGTGATGGTCTGTAACAGACAAATTACAGCTACGCTAAAAGAGATTCCTTAATTCAGACAGGCTTTTGTTGGTATTATCAAGGCCACCAGCACTGTAAATGTTTGTTTGACTTTGACAATGTTTACGAGGACACAAAGTGGAGGGGACTCAGTATTAATTAGGAGGCTTAATGATTCAAAAGAGAAGCTATCAAAGATAACTAAGAATATTGAAAATATCCATCTGCTTTATCTAGTTGGGTTTCAGGAGTCATATAAAAGCATATTGAATTCAAGGTAAAAAGTATTGGGCAAGGAGTTTGTGTTAAATAATCCAAAGCTGAAAGCACTATTGGAGGTAATTAAAGAAGAAATGTGAATGACATTTACTGACAGTAGTTGATCTAGAAAGCAATGGATCAATTGCAGATAAGACTGCGTATACGTCAGGCTTTGAAAAGTAGAGTTTACACACTGGCAAAACCATCATTTGAGCACTTACTATTTTTTAGGGCTGTAGTCAACCAAAGAAATCCTTAGTCGACCAAAGTCCTGCCCTGCGCAATGATTAGTCGACTAAAA